>BGZK01001865.1:0-98840 GCA_005406025.1 Eumeta japonica
ATTGTTATACTAATGATCACGTTCGTTTTTAAGGTTCCGTACCCGAAGGGTAAAAACAGGACCCTATGAACTGCACTGTCCGTCTTTATGTCACCAGGCATGAATCTTATGAACCGTAATAGCTGGACAGTTGAAATTTTCACAGATGATGAAATGCCGCTATATCTAGCGGCAACAGAAATACACATTTACTTTTAATATATGCTGTTAAACAAATACTAAAAACAGAATAAAATAAATATTTAAGTGGGGCTCCCATACTACAAACGTGATTATTTTCCCGTTTTTTGCTCGATATTAATAGCAGCAAGCGGTAGACACTTGAAATATTTAGTTGTATATTCACTTCAAAAATAAATAATTAAATTAAAATAAAATAAATTAACGGGGGCTCCCATAAAACGAACGTGATTTTTTTGCCGTTCTTTTCTCGATATTAATAACGACAACAGATAGAAACTTGAAATGTTTACAGAATATTTAGATGTATGTTCACTTTAAAAAAAAAGGTTATATTATAGTGTCTAATGTTATATAGATAAATACCCTTCGTCCACAACTCCAACTCGAACTTGGCCGGTTTTTATTCTTTCTGACAGACGTACATACCTAACACCAGAACAATACCAGTAGAGGTTTTGTATTGGCCAGAATCGTAAAAACAGTTTCATTTATCGATATTTCTTCGATACCAAAAACTCCATTATCCAATCAGCTACAACGACGCAAGCGTCACGAAAAGTAACGAATTCACGTTACACGCTTTGATATTAAATATTACATAACTAATAATTTACGAACGTATAAAATCGTGCCCGCCCAGTGATGTAGAAAGTTTTTTATCGATTTCGATAATTATTATTAGCCAATCGAATTATCGTGAATTCACTTCAACTCGATAAATAGCACAAAACGTTTGCATACCTACCGTAAACGATTTATCGTTACGGACGATTCAATAGGACGTGGTGCTATTAATAAATTGTGTGTTCGTTTAACAGAATTCACGGAAAAAAACGGTGAAAGTTTATACGAAGATTTTTTTAAAAATTCGATATAAATAATTTATTATGCCATTAATGGAAAGGAATAACATTGACAAGAACAAGTTTACACAATGCAAGAATAATAATATAATCGATTTGTATGCACGTATCTCGTTGCTAGTGATAAAGTGAATAAAAATGCTATTTATCGTTAGCAACAGCAAACAACGGACACATAAATAAGACATTTGTCATATTTATAGTACGTTTAGTGTCTTATTAAACAATTTATATCTTATTTAATGAGACGCTTAATGTACGCATAATGTCAATTCCATATCGATGTGTCAAGAAGTCGAGGAGTGAGCGAGCCACGATTACACCAAATTTACACCACTTTTATACGACATGTTTACAATAATTATTTTACCATTCACGAAAAAAAAAATGTTTCCAAAATATTTTAATCGTTTTCAGTCCAATTTCCAATTTATGTATCTATTTCCAACTCTCACAAGTACTTAATAAAGGCTTCTTAAAATTGAAAAATGTGTGAGTGGGTGACATTGATTTACATATATATAGAAGTCATCGGTGTGTTCTTGTCTAGACAGATGGCCAAAATTTGACGCCGAACACTCAGTTAGTAAATAGACAGTCTGTTACCATTCCATCATTGTGAACTTGTCGTATCATTTTTCTTTAATATGAAAGCGATAATTAGATATTGGAGACTATTACATTTTTTTAAGTTACCTATACACTTATATATACGACAAGCAGTTGTATCGGTCATTCATTAACATAAGAAATCAAAAATTAAAAAAAAATAAACAATTACTCAATAATCGTTCCCTATTTTACTTTCATGTAAACTTTACTTTCATGTTTGATTCTCACTAGTTGACTTTAACTTTTTACCTACATTTTTAATCAGTATATCAATAATATTATTGTTTAGTATTAATATTAAGTACAAAACAAATTTGATTAAAAAAGAAATGTATTTTACGCTCTTTTCAAAATCAACATTCATTGTATTGATACATATTTAATATACGTATTTTTCTATTTCATTCTCATTTACCTTAGAATATGCATTTCTTCGCGACAATTTTGCTATAAATACTTTAATTAATGTACTTTTATATCATTTTTAATAATTTTAGTATGTATACTTAAAATGGTTTTGTCTGAACTATTATATATTTTAGTCTATGGTCAGATGGCTGTATGATGACAACACCTTTGCTTATTTCCCTTATTGTTCATATTCAGAACTTTTAAAAGACTCTTTTTCTGTTTCTTTCCAAGCAAAATTACAAAATGTTTTTTAAGGTAAAAATGTCATTTATAACGACACCAATTTATTCTAAAGTTTTATATAACATAATATAAACTAGTAGCGTCCAAGGCCCTTTCCAACTTTCGCCTTCATTTAAATTCTCTTACAGTGAGTTTGTGAATGACTTGATACCTTCATATTTTAATTTGTCGCATCGTAAAATACACTTTCACCGACTATCACCTCACACGTACTTCGCTCCCAAGAATTTGTAATAGTTTATTTAAAAGGAAAAAAAAACATTTAATCGGTTTATCAAGGGTTATATTAAATTAAATAAAAAGTTGCATTGTAAACTTAAAATGTGTTATAAGGAATATGATTATTAAAAAATAAAACGTAAAATCAAGGTCTTCAAAATAATCATTTCAGTGCATAATACATACAAATTAAAATATATACATATACAATATTATCAGTCTTAGCATATACATACAATGTTATTGTATTAATCAATCCTATAATACATTTTATCACTTCTTAAATAAAAAAAAATCGTGCTTTAAATACAGTTAAAAATTAAAACACCACAGACTACTATTATTTTATAGTTTTAACTCCATCGAACGACAAATATAATTCAAAAGGAATAATGATTCTTAGAATAATTCTTTGATATAGCTTGATGTGTTACTTGTAAAGTATATGACGTACTAACTCTTTCTAGTTAAATGTATGACAAAATCCATATACTTGAGGTTAAATGAAAGGATTGATACACATTTTATATCACTAAAACGCATGATAATTTTAAACGATTAAAAATTCACCAGCTTTCTTAAAAATGGCTTTCCAAGCTCTACAATTTTTTTACCAATATCTCATACTCACCACCTACATTTGTGGGACATAATATTATCTGTAGTAGGGGTAGTAGTAAGGGTATCTCTCACTTTGCATGATTATTTCTCATCCCGACAATAGCCTATACGTGTTGGAATGTAATATGGGGCTAAAATTTAGGATTAACTGTGGTAAAGCCATACCATGGTCAATTTGGCTGCGGCACAAAAATAAGTCGGCTCGACCAGCGCGCCGGCTCGGTGTGAAATACCACACTCTCACAGAATACGAACGTGAAGTAGCAGCTTTTGCTGCTGCCCTTCATCTAGTGAGACAAAGTTCCGGTAGTCCACTCCTCCTTCCTTCTACATCAACCCGATTCCCTCTTACTACATATCCTATTCCCTCCTAAGAAGCCGGCAACGCACCGGCGACTTCTCTGGAGCTGGAAGCGTTCATGGGCGGCAGTGACCATCTTCTTTTAATGGCTCGTCTACTCGTTTGCCCCTAAAATATTCTACAAAAAAATAAAACTGCATAGAGCGTCGCTTTAAATCATTGACAACGAAAAAATCTGTCGAAATACTAAAATAAAACATTAAACGGATACGTCACTCCTCGTGTCCTCCTCGAACGCCGGTCGTGTTTGAACAATTTATTTCCCGGTTCCGCCGCGTCCGTCTGTCCGTCTTCAGCGGCTAAACTGTTGTCTTTTGTAAACATGTTAACGGATATTACTAGGCATTAACATAGCAACTATGATTAGCCTGAACTAGTACATCGACACGGCTTCAGTCGCTCTTTCATTTATTATAAAATACGCATAGGTCATCAATATATCTCGAAATATGAAATTAGGTTTTTTTGTTTGTTTGCTTGAATCTCGTTGTATCCGCTTTCACGCTTCAACCGGATATCCATCTGTAGAGGAATTCGCTACGGATCTATAGTTTTACTCATGGCGAAATGGGTAAAGTATACGTATATCATATAAATTTTTTTAAAACGGGAAAGGACTGGAGATAACGCACCCGAAATCTGGATCAAAAAGTAACGTAACTCAATAAAATCTAAACCTAGAGGAAATAAATAAGCACTTTAATTGAGCACAACTAGGACTATGTCACTGATCGCTTTTTCTTTGAGAATGAAAAAAATACAATCTCCCCATTCAAATTATTAGCACATTGAGTAGATTACCCAGGAATTGAGCAAGACGTGGGCCGTATCATCAGATTTAGTTTTTGTATACCTTGGTTTTTCATCTCGAAACTCGAGCGAATGGGTTCAAATCGAAAGGTAATCTGGCGCGAAACGTTATTCGATGGGATATAAAAAGCTGCATAGCACTTGTCGGACCACGCCCAAAGTGGAGTTCCTTGTTCAATGCAAAAAACAGCCATCCTCATTACCTTATTTTAATAAACGCTAAAATAAGAAACTTAAATTGGCCGATAATCTATTTTTTATTATTTTTTTAAAGCATCATTTGACACCTTTGACAATAAAACTGAATCCTAACCAAAGTTAACATCTTATAAGTGATGAAGCTTATACAAAAAATAAGCTTTTAATTATTATTTCAAAGGTGCCTCATTTAATCATAATTGTATATATTCATAAATAAAAAACTCCTATTTTCAATGTGTAGGAATTATTATCTTAATGTATTTATTTATATTTTAGCTAATAATTATTATGGTATACATCTTAAATTAAACTAAATCCAAAAGTACTCATGATAACTAATTATTAACTATTTAAGCTGTCAGAATATTACAAACAGACGGTCAAACATCAAAACATTACAATCTCATGTACGCTTACAGTAATACAAGGAAAACAGACAGACAAATAAACAAACGTGATTTACTTTCAAGTCCTGCCTAATTATAGTGTGTTTTCATTATAAATAGTTCATCCAATTAACCGTGTGTGCATTAACGAACCGATTTTAGTCCATGCTTATTTATTTTAACAACATTACATTACAATCTTGTTGATAACGCAAATAAACGTATTACGCATAGGGTAACTGTATTTATGCGATTAACCAGCAACTGTAATGTTAATAATATAGTCAGTTGCGTAAACTTCCGTGCTCTTAAGTCCGTCATTTTATAATGACTTCATTACAACCATTGCCCTTATACAAAATAATAAACATATCGAATTTATATTTTCTACCCTCATAGATACACCACACTGCCCACTACTCTCGTCACTTATCTTAGTGTTCAATTATTTTACAATATATTTTAAGCAAGGTTTAATGAATGTCTACGACCTAGTCCTCAGCGTGTAGTACTAGGCAGTAACTGTTTCGATTATCACTAGCCCTTCTTCACCTGCTTCGTTATACGGAAATTGAAATTTAGCAGTGCTTGTTTCCTGTCGTAATCCCAGTTTCTGTTTCCATTCCGGTCCTCCTCTCTATGCCAATTCCAAAAATCTTCCCTTGGGTATTGCTACTATTGGTCTCGGACTTTTACATTTTTTTCTCAATAAAAGTAGCTCAAGACGTATCCCATTCGATAATCCACCTCTATACAAATTTTGATTAGGTACAATTCCTTTAGCCGCTTAGGAGATTAACCCGGACAAACAGAACTACAGACGTTCCATTTTTTTATGTGTATATACATATTACTAAATAATTTATGTAGTAACTATTATTTAATATGTGTCCAAATTATGCTGTTTATCTTTATTAAAATAAAAATACAAGTCTAATTTATCTTTTAATAACAATTGTTATTCTGATTACCAAAAACATATCTTCTTTTTGCAACGTCAAAGATAAAGCACACGATCAGAAGTTTCGTAAAGTCAAAGTATGATTTATATCTCGCTAATCTTACGGTTTAAAGAAAGTAACAAGTGTTTTCGATGACGTGCATAACTATTATTTTTATACGAAAATAGACTTTAATTGTATCATGCGCAAAGCGTATTTTATTTAGCAAAAGCAATTGCACAGAATACCGCTGCATTAGCAACGATCACGTACGAACAAACAATAGCTTAAAGCTGCAGCAAGGGGCACGTACGTCTGCCGACGACTCGTCGGATTACAATACTTCGTTCAGTTAAAGGTTGAAGGAAAAAAAAAGACAAAAAATATGCAACGAAATAACAATGTCAAAATCGACAACAAAAAAGGGGGGAAAAATTACAGTTAAATGACCTGTGAATATAACGCTAGTCAGAGATTTGAATTTTACTAGAGCGGTCGATGCATACAAAATCATAATTTTCAAACTTGTCGACTACAAGTCGCAACAAGTTGTGGTATCAAATCGCTCAATCTGGTGAGAAATCTAAGGAGAATATAAGCCTATTAGATTATATTAGAAACATTGCCAATGTTTGCTAAGAAGCTATATCATTTAACGCTTGTGATGGCCGAAATTATCTTGTCGTTATTTATTGAAATTTGTTAGTTTTTCCTGCTTCCAACGGATAATTGAAGAAGCTTTTCCCAAATATTTAATTAAGGATATTTTGATTTAAAAGTGTCATACCCTTAAAAATTCTAAATGTATTGCTTTTCTCTTACAAAGAAAACTGCTATGCGTCCACATATGCCATTATGTGCGTACGTCGAATTAACCAACTCGAATCTAAAGCTTTCCGCACCGGCCCTGTGCAGATTTAGGACTGCCAAAACCACCATCACCAATATGGCCACAACGTCCTGAAGCTACGACTTAAAATGTTCTCGGGAGCATAGAGCGAGTGCCTTTAACATAGGGACGGTTTATCTTTATTGTACTATAGCTTCAAAGACATTTTGATGAATTTTACAAAATTTTTCCCTCTGCCGTAATGAATTTAGGTTTTTTTTGGGCAAACTATCTTATATATTACGCAAGCCACAATACTCAAATTTTTCGTCCAGTTTAAGTGAAACTATTATATCCATTGTTACTATTTTTTATAATTGCTTCAGCAACAATAGAGATCATTGTATTATTGGTTACTCCGATTCAAAAAAGAGATCCAAGATCCACAGCAAACATTGTCGTTATTATTGTTTGAGAAAATAGTATTTCTTTCAAGTTGATGTATCTCTGATAGGAGAAATAATAACACCGGATTAACTATAAAATCCGGATTACTTGATCATTTAATTACCAGAGATATAGGCAGATAATTATTATTGTTCTACAAAATGAAAATGGTTGTAGATTATACAAATAATTCAACTGTAAGCTAGACTATAGTGAAAACAGCAACAATGCATTATTATTTTCGTTATGAAAAATAAAACAAAACAAGGAAATGTTGTTGTTTTTTAGTTATGTGTGGTTGTGTTGTAGAAACATAATTATTAATTAATAATAATAATAATCAATTCTATAATCACTGATTATAGATTATTGAACAATTTTTTACTATTTCATGAACATATTAGATAAATTCCCAAAAGTTGCGGACGCTAGACGGTGCTAATGTCGTGCACACAGCGAATACGAAACATATGTAACTATTTACCCTCACGTTCGTACATTATTCATGATGTCATTTTGATAATACAAATTATACGGAACATCAACTTACAATTTTAGCCGGTAAAACACTAGATGAAAATACTATCCATGGCTTTATCACTAAAAGTGATGTATTCACAGTTATCATCATTTGAGTATGACTGACTGATACTGAATTATTTCATAATGAGAAAATATCTTTGTTGAGTGTTTGTCCATCAATCACGAACCCATTACCCGTTTTTCATCACATTTTGACTAATGATAGATTATGTTCTGGAATAGTACACAGGACATTTTTAAACTAAAAACATGTTTTTGTGTAATTACCAGAAAAATGATAATCGAAAATCGCGAGTAAATTCAAGTCATAAAACACAACTATCATTGCTAAATTTTAATTTACGCCCAGCGAAGGAAGCGGCAAACGAAGTACGTTTCAATACAATTCTTTATAATAAAGTTTTTGATTTTTTCAAGGTTCCGAGCCAAAATGGCAAAAACGGAACCCTCATAGTTTTATCACGTTCGTCTGTATGTCACAGGCATTTTACTCAAAAATTACAAGAGACGCATATTGATGAAATTAGGAGCACAGGTGTCTTGTATAAGCCGCTACTTAGTTTGATAGTTAAACTACAAAAATAAATATTTCTAGAGGAGGGGGCACTCCAAACGTAACAGAAGCTGAAAAAAAATTCTTTCAGCAATCATCAACGTGCAGCACATATTTCGACAGCTCTTGTAAAAACCCTTTAAGTTTTGTAAGCAATATATTTAATTAATTGAATATTTTCGGAAATAATTGCTCCGAAAATAGCAGAAATTATGTCCCCCTCTCCTTTTATTTTTAAACAGTACATTGAAAAAGTGTGAAAAAATTACAAAGGTACAATACTTTCAACGAAAATTATTTGAAGATGACCGGATATACCGTTTTTAAGTTATTACCGGAAAACTGAGCTTCTCAACAAAAGAACGTAAGTGCCTTCACGATACGATCTTTTTCTGGTGCACTTTACACTAATTTAAGAGTAATATTCGACATACGTACTCATTTCTCTATAGTTGTGGGCGACTAAAGTGCTTACACCTATTCTATACAGAAAACATGGAAAAAAGTTAACATAAGGTTTTTTCACCTGTAGTTCATTCATTTGCAATAACGGCTTCGGAACCCTACATTGAGTATGGTCCGACATGCTCTTGGCCGGTTTTTTTTAATATTCTTTATTATTTAGTGTTTGCTTCCTTAAAAGAGTATAGTATATATAGTATTATATATTTCAGTAACAATCCAACAGATTGTTCAATTGTTACTGAAATGTACGCGACTTCCTTCAGACTTAACATTCCTCGTTTATTCATACACGTATAATAGCTTTTTGATATCTACCATATTGTCTTGTACTTTTACATCCGAAATTCGTACAATCTCAAACTGCAGCGTACAGCTTTTCATTAAGAAAAAGGTCATTCCTATACTTTGGCCTAACGCATGTCGTGAACTTCATACTGCTATCGATGAATATTCTATGAATCTTTTCGACACGATGATTTCTCAATGATTTTTCTCTTCGCTATTGAATATATTAATAATTATTGCAATCAGCATATGAGTTACGAAAGTATTCAATTTCGTGCAGGTCGGGTTTCGTATTTCAGTCTACTCCGTCCCAGGCGCGCTTGCAAACCAGTAACCTATGTTTGTTCGGTCCTTTGATGTAAATCAGAAATTTATCAATAGACTTATATAATCATGAAAAAGTAATAAGTGGTAAAAAAACTGGCCAAGAGCATGTCAGACCACGCTCATTATAGGGTAGTATTTTATTATGGGAAGAAAAAATTAAATCATAATATAAACCTGACATTTTTAATGAAAGAAAATACCTTCAGATTATTGACTACTGTATACTAAACAGAAATTTCTGTTACATATACAGCAACCTAGTTTGAATAGTCATATATAATGTGTTGAACATCACAAGCCCTACGAAAGTTATTTAGGTAATATGCTCGGATCAAATCACATGTAATCAAGCGATTATTTAATTACCGTTTCATTATTCAAAGAAATTTCGATCATAATACAACACAATCACAACTAAATCATGGTTCATTTACTAACCATACTACAAACGAGTTAGTGAAAGGACATAAGTAACGGTACGACGAGAACTGGTTACGAGAATCGGCTGAGCTATCTAGCGGTCAATCCATTCGATTCCGCGGGGGACATCACTACGCAACCGTTATGTGTGGACGGAGTAATGATGAGGTGCGCGCGCACACACTCAGCATTAGTTTTCTATAATGGAATGTATTAGACGGCCGACTTTTACAACGATGTAGGTATTGAGTAGTCTCCACTGGGCTTTTGCTCGACCGCTTAGATCTTGACATGTGATATCAAATTACATTAGCCCTCTGATTCGAGTGAAAAGTCATTTAATAGTCTTAGAAAAGTTAAAACATTTTAGCCTGGATAGCGACAAATATCTGCAGAGGTTGTTACAGATGCTAATATAAATTCTTTTAAGTAGAAAAAAAAAGTCATACCAAATAAGAACAAAATCAAGAACTCAAATTTGCTATAACTGCAAAAAGATTGTGTTGCTACTGTAAAATAATTTTTACTAGGCGTTTCAATCGCTTTTTAATTTTTAAACAAATAATATCCTTTCATTTCAATATCATTATTTTTAAATTAATATCCTTTAACATATAAGCTTGATGCTAATTTATGTGCTGAATTTTGTAATTTTAATGACCAATTAGCATATAAATTAATCTAAAAAACCTGCATCATTAAACCTACTTTAATTTCTAACCAACATTCATCGAACGTACTCCATTTTGAATTGCCATATTTACATAAATTATGGTAAGAACTTTAATTATGTAATAATAGGCCAACGAAACGTCTTCTACGTTTTTTTACAAAATACGCGGTTGACGCTTTCCTTTTCTGTGTCGATCTTGTCTTCACGTTTTCATATTTTTTCACAGTCTATTTATATAATAGATTTTATTAGTATTAACTATGATTCTTATGCAAAACGTTTCCCCTAAAATTAGTATTTACGAAATTAGCACGAGAATGGATTCGACTCAACAGTTCCAAAAATTATCAAGTTTGTAATCTCCACTTCCGTTTGTGCCGCGTCTAAAATGACGGTCTACTTTGATGCTTAGAGATGATTTTCTCTTCGAAATTGCTGTTCGAATGATTTTTAGCATTAACAAAAACGGGTCACTTTTCGTTAGAGTTCGTTTGACCCGATCGCTTTAAAAATGTGCGCACGTTCGGTTATAGGTAATGATATTTTTCAAGCCGCATTTGGGCACGAAATTAAATAGGAAATAATAAAAACCAATTGGATACGTAACAGAATTATTTTTAACATAGTTTTTCCACAATCGAGTTAAATGATGCAAGACTTACGACTTACTTGATTTCGAATAATATTCTATTAAAAGTCAAAACACTTTTTTCCGATGGAGCTGTTATGCACATACCAAATGTTTATACACTACATCATTTCAGGTAAGTAACGGTAACAATTTTCTAATTAATGTATAATTGTGTATATGCTTTCTCTGACAACACTAACCTGATCATCTGAAAATATTACAAATATAACAGTGTAGATTACTTCAAAAAGGTGTTTTATCAAACTTTGAACGGATTTAACTGTAATATTTTATTAGTTTTATTGTATACAATTGAAGACCAATACTACCTAACAGCATTTATATTAGATTAGCATCACAAGTTCACGCAAAAATGCGTCAAAAGTTTTATTCAACAGCGAATAATTGTACCGATTTTTTTTTGTTTTCATAAAATATATTAAGCTACGGAGCATCAATAATCACGGTCGGCGGGCTCGCACTTGGCCGTTTTCCGAAAGCAAAAATCGATAAAATCGATCGACACCCGTAAAGCGTGACCACCGGCGACCTCTGGTCACACTTCGTCGCAAATTCACGGGACAATTATTTTAGCTCAAAGAAAAAAAAATCATCGCGCTAACCTTGCTAACCGGTCGCGACGCTTGTTTTTGCTATGATATCACTGCCGCATAGCAAATTGCATTTTTTTTTAACATCGACCAAACATTATAATGGACCTATGTCAGTTTTATATTTAATTATGTGTTGAAATACGAAGCGTCTTAGTTTAGTTTTACCAAAAGTTCCAGCCGTTTTTCTAAGTGTTTAATTGTCCCATTTATCATCAAAATGATGGAGAATTAAAAAAACACGTGTGGCACTCGGGGACTGCCGCGGTAAGCTATTGCATAGTATTTTTTATCAACTTATGCAATTATAATTATTTATTTATTTTATTTATGCAGTACAATTTTTTTTGAGGAGGTGCCCTAACGCCGAAACTCTAAGCAGGCATGAGTCACCAGATTGCGGGGCGATGAGGGGGATTACGCATGCGCAGTAACGCCAATACAACCAATGACACCTAGAGGCGAGTTGCTGAACTAAAGAGACAAGCGTGATATTTCAAAAAAAGTCATTAAAAGTTCTGCTATTCATCGATAGATGGCAAAAGTTAAAAGTATCACCGCTGTGCCGGTCGGAGTGGGGGGTGTTAGGTTATTTTCGTTACGAAATTTCTGGATTCGGTGTCCACGCTCAAGGCCCGCGATAGAAGCTTTGCAATAGCTTAAAAGTCTGATCTTTCATAATGAACTCCTTAACTTTAAACGTGCATCAATTTTGAACTGGTTTCTGGATTTGGTTATGGTGTTATCCGATATCAAAAGAAATAATTTATAATTTATAGCCACACTATAAATGAGACAAAGTTCGTATAATTCTTTTTTTTTCTGTAGTATTTTTCTCTTGTCTTTACTGATTTCTGGAGGCGCGTTGTCGTGTCGCAGCAAATCTCTATCGATTCACTATTCGGGTATTAGTGGGTCTATTATTAGTAGTTATCATACTGTGTAAACTCTATTCCATCGCCATACCATCTGGAGCATCAGTAACTCTACTGAGTGGCCGCTCAATGATAACCTATGATTTACGACTTATAAGTAGGATTTGAGAAGCATATCTATTTTATTTAAATGGCATTACCTATGTAGATCGTCTAATGTTCCTCGACTTCAATATCGTAAATCACCATTGTTGCATTAATCAAAATCCTTCATAAGTAATGTATCTTTGAATCACTTTTCCAATTTGAATTTTTTATGCCGTCTCCACCAAATATCTAGTAAGTAATAGGAGAAGTAAATTATTTTTTAGAATTCCTTAATCAATGGAAAAAAGAAACCCTTATATTTTTATTCTGTCAGTATATTCATCTATCCATCTGTCCGTCCATCGATATACGTATATGCAGAAAAATAATATTTTTTTTATATTATTTTTCTAATTGAAAATCAAATAATGAGAAAGGTTATGTTGGTCATACTGGAGCCTATAGCCGGAGCACCTGCATCGCCACGTACTAAACGTGAATCAAGGAAACGACAATAACGGATATACAACCCAACCAGCCATTAAAAAAAATTAATAGGTAAACGCCTCGATACACAGAGGCCGAGATTAAAATCAAACATAAGCAACTCGGTAGCTTATGTCGAGTAGCAAAAAAACAACCAGCCGCGCATCGCATGAATAACAGCACGGCGAGGAATGTATGCGGACTTTCAAATTTGTCGAGCGCGCGCCGAACAATATTGCAATATCAATACAATAACAGTGACCGCGACGCTTTCTGAATAAATAGGTACGAAAATTGTTATTGTTTTAAAGTTTTTGTTCGTCCAACCGATGATTTTAAACGGTATTTCCTTTTAGTGTAATTTCTTTTTCCGCTTAGTTTAGTAAAAATAGAAATATAGATATGTGCATAACGACATTCCGGACAAATACAACTTATAGCAAAATAATGCTTTACGTATGTTTTATGGTAAAATAAAACTCACGCCCTTTCTGTTCATTAATATGGAATATTTTTTTTTTTATGAATTGATCAGTTTAATCTCATCAGTTGCTGGAAGTTCAGGACAAAATTTATGGTTTAACCTAACGGGCGGTAAATATAGTTTCACAATAGAGAATATCTTTTCTCTTCTACCACACATACATCCTTCTTGTTTTTTTTTATTTATGTAGTGTGCATGACAACGAGACCCCGAAAATTTACAATACACGTCACGTCTCATGATAAATCTGCAGATGTTTAAAGTTCAACAACTCTGAAAAGTTCAACGAAGCAATAAAACTAAAATAAAATATTACTAGCGTTAGAAAAAATAAAAATCATGTTACTGTGCTGCATGAAGCGCACCAAAAAACAATAAACATTTATGAAGTAATGGATGTTTTGAATTAAGTACGTTAATTGATATTAGATTTTACCATCTGAATTTGTGTTAAAATCGAGCATAAAAATTTCATTATTTATAAGAAAATATTTTTCGCGGCAGTTTAAAGATTCTCACGACTACTGTGAACTAGCAAAAGACAAATGGAAAAAGCGACATTACGTACAATTCTTTTTAATCTGCCAGAAATAAATAAACATGACTCTCCACAGCGATTACAACTTTTAACTTCACAGATTCGACATCCTTTTGCACACGGAACCGGCGTGTCGCAGACGGTACAAAAAAAAAATAAGCCGTTGGCTTTATTTTTGGTCCGGGACACTCACTGCCTCCGTTCCGCTGGGCGTCATAAAAAAAAAAACTCGTTTTACATTGATACAACTAATAAGTAAGGTCAACGCGCCTGATCGAGCATTGCGTTACATTTCATTGGTCTTTCAACGGGCTCGCTATATTTGCACGTGTCTCGTTAAATTTTACTCGATTTTAAGCTGTTGCTTTTAAATATACTCAACATCTCAAGCCAGTTCCTGGGTCGCTCGAAGTTCAGCGACTGTTTGAAAAGTTCGTAGAAACAAAAAGTGCTATGCATAACGTGTTACCAGTACGAGGAAGAAAAACTGCATTATTGTGTTGTGTTACATAAATTTTATAAAAAAAATATGAAAATGCCCTTTCGTACATTATTATCATAGGAAAACGATTTGTAGTAAAAATAAAAAAAAATACCATTCGCCACGCGTAACGCTGTTATCGACAAAGCTTTTTTATGTCACCATATACAGTTTCATCTATCTTATCGCGGGTGTTCCATAAAACCCCCGACAATATCTCCTTTTTTTTATTCTCTATCGGGACTAATAGCATGTTCACACGGACCTCGATAAGTGGACAGGAAATCACATCGATGGTACACACTGCTGTTGTCAAATGGTTGACTTTATCCCCACGCGCGAATTAATGATAGTAAACTATAGGTTATTTTTAAAAGAAAATTATATATTTTGGCATAAACTTTGGATTGTGATAATTGCATTTATGTCAAATAAATTTTACGCCGTCTTGCACAATCGACGATGGCGTGCGTCGATCGAAAAACAATGCCTCGATTCTTGATAACGTACCGAATACATTGTAAGAATTGAAGTGTAGATACAGTTAATCAAAGTTATAATATTTTTTTTATGTATTATGTATATCTCTGTGAAACTCAAGTTAACATTAATTATTTGGTTTGTTTAAGTCAATGTGCATTTAACGATAGTGGATATAATCGTTTAAAAATATACGTTCATAAATCCAAATTTCAAATGTCAAGAATTAAATTTTATAAATCGCTACACTCAAATTTATGAGTTTTGAATATTGTTTTTATTTTAACCACTCGACATCACGTCACGTTCAGCACGTTTCGAGCTGATGAGTAATACGTGATTATTTTATAAATGGACAAAAACAAATGCTGTAACAAAAATTTATGATTTTATCCAAATAAAACGCTTATTAACACGCTATTATATCGATGTAGGTCACTGTGTTTAAGTGCATGCCTCAGATGTAAGAATGAGTCGTGTGAGTCATTGTATTTCTCGTCTTTTATGCATTTTTTTCGATAAAAAATAAATATTTTTACGGTCTTTTTAATTGAATTAATTTTTTTTACAATTATGTGAAGAGTACGGACGGATTATTGAATGTTACCAATTAGCAAATGCAACGAATTATGCGCAAATGAATCAATATCATAGAATAAATTAGTCAAATCGATAAATAATCAATAAATTTTAATTTTAATTTTTTTTTAAATAAAATACATAAAAAGATTTCCTCGCGACACGTAATACTAAATATATTTATAATATTTCTCTTTTATCTCGTTGAAAAGTTTCATACATATAAAATTACCTAGAAGTCTCTTCTAAGAACGATAGATGTAACTCTGCACCTTACATAACCCTGCATGACTCATTAAAACCGCAATGAATCACGGTCTCACCTACAACACCTGCTAAATTTGGACAAAAAGCATAATAAACCTTGGCAACACTGAAATGTCAAATACTACCAATCTCAATTAGAATTTTAAGGTTATTATTGTAGTTAGGGATTAATAATGAACATTTCCGTATTAGAAAATTAATAGCTAAGTAGTGAATAGGCTTTTGAAATAGATAACTACTTTATTAGAGATCATATATAAAAATAAATGTGTACCGTTTTCATTTTACTGACCTAACGTTAATTTCCTCCTTGTTAAAAGGCGGAGAACTTTTTATTTTGATTTATTAACAATAACCTTTAGAAAGTTAATTTAAAAAGCAGCGACGCCTGCTAAAGTGCACGTAACAAAAAACTATACGTTGCGTAGACATGCGTCCTTAGCCTTAGTTTATGGTGCAAGTTGTCGGTCGTTGTAAAAGTTGAAACCGTTTTCTCGTCGAGTCGAGTTTTCGATCCGGTCCAATATTTTCAAGTTTTAATACTTACGTCTCTTCATATTCTGATTGCCCAAGCGGGGAACGTGCAATCACTCTTGTGATGTCCTATGAAAGCTTTGAACTACAAATACGCTTTGGCCGTTTGTTTTGAAAGTACCTAAGTAACTTTTTAATTAAATGATTTTATAGTATTCTTAATTCACCAGGCCATTGTGGATATCTCAAGTATAAAATAAGTGTAAAAAAAAACCTTAACTGTGCTTTAGAACCGGTTTAAAACTTCTTTTTAAGGTGACACAGGTCGTATTTCGGATTTAAATGTTTTTTCTCGGCGGGTTCAGGTATCTAATACTGTATATTCCTAAACTAATACATAGTTTAACTACAAATTAAACTCCATTCGATTTGTTAATTTTCCTTTCTTTTATATAGGAAATTTTCTTTTGTAAAGGAAGGAAATTATCCTTTTAGTCAATAAAAAAATTCTTGTCATTAGGGGCATATTTCATATTTATGTAAAATACCTATTTTATTTAAGTAATTTTATGTAAATATTAGAATATTCTTTTATGGATAATAATAATCTTGTGCATTACATGTACACGAATACTATTTGGTACGATATATTAAAAATATAATAGTTCAGCTTTTTAATCATGACCTATACCTATGCAATTGTGATTGTAAAGTGATTATGCATATCTCGTATTATTGATTGATTGTGCTTTTGGCTTTAAATGCGAGCTATCCCACTTTTCAAAAAATGTATTTTTACCTATTCGACTAAATACCTATTTATTTTGTATATTATCTATAAGTCTCATCGTTTTGTAAAATGCTTTGGCCATTTAATTTAACCTTTTAAATTTTGTTTACTTTTACATAAACAACAACTTTAATTTGTCGTAGTGAAATCTCTTTACTGACCAGAATGTCATGTAGGTACCTAAACAAACTAAATACTATATAATTTGTATTTTTTGCACTTAAACGAAAAAAAAAACATCACAGCAATAATATTTGACTAGCGTACATAGAAATTACGGTGTGTTTTTTTTGCACTGCATGTGTGTATACACTAGTATTAGAAACGCGTTTAACGCACCCCACTACATATTCTTCTCTATATTTATCGCCGTTCCAGAGTGTAGTGCGACGATCATAGAGAAGGCGACGACCGTAGACATAGACATTATGTCGACATAGGCCGATTACTGCAGCTCTATATATTTTCTTGTCGATGTCTACTCGATCTTCATGTCTACTACTCATCGGCTATATGTCTGTATTATTATCTCGTATGCATTTTTCTCTTTGACAGTACTTTCGTAATACTAATATATGTAATCGATTATGTTTGTCTATGACATGTCGATAAGCACAGTGAGACATAAGTACGTTACAAAAATTGTGTTCCGATTTGAAATATCTTAAAGTTGTCCAGTTTCTAGCATTTCTCATCGCGACGTTCTTAGAAAGCTGACGTTTCTGCTTTTCTTACGAGTAGAGACACGAAATGTTTCCCCACGTGACGTTTGCCTGTCGCCGCGTTTTCGTTGAAAACACACTCAATTTATTATAGACATTCAATCATATTCAAGGTCTCTTTCGCCACCTATTATACTAACTTTTAACTGAAAGTCACTTTTAAAATTAATTTTGCGTCCCAAGTATTCCTTTCAACGGGTTTTAGCCAACCATTAAGAGGAGGACGTGGAACGCAAAATTAATTTTAAAAGTGACTTTGTCAAATGTCAATTTAAAAGGAGATGTGGTAGAGGCCCATAACGTTTTTGATACTAGGTAACAAAATGTTAACACTAAACGTACCTTTGACAAATACTTTCTAAACATTTCTGATCTAGTCGTGATATAAACTCGACATATTTTTTTTTTAGAATTTCGGACCGATATATATAATTCAGTTAACCTATCACTGTGATATAGTTTGTAAGTAAAGGAGATTGGCAGAAAGAATGGCGCTTGAGTAAAATGTGTTCATTAAATAAAATATATATCTTTTACAAAGCAATAATATCGGTTTATTTTGTATACAATATTTTTTTAATGGCACAACGAGAAAGATCATAAAAGAACATTCGTATCAATATTTAAACGGAATACTACTAGCACCGGCAATGGGGCTACCATTATCAATAGTATAAATATAACTAGGGAGTTTATAAGTTTATGGTTTCATTGTTTACAAGTTATTAAGATACAGTTTATTATTTTGTATGAAACAGAGAGATGTATTTTGTCATCGTAGTTGTGCATATATTAATAATAATGGTGAAATAGTTTTGTTTTGAAATGTAGTCTATTTTGTTAAAAGTTTTTTGAGAAAAGTGCTAGCAACATTAGAACAAAAAATCACGAAAAATTTTAAGTGTTTTAAACGTTTTTTTTGCTTGCGATTTAACTGCTTGTCCGTTTTAGTTATTCTCAACTTTGGGAGAACTTCTTCTAGTATTCTGCATTAAATTTTGAATTGCTGCACGTTTTAATACCTGTGAAATTGGATACGTTCTATATTAGTTTATTTTTAGAAATAGAACTCTATATATTGTTTTTTCAAGGCGAGTAACGAGCTGTGTCGCCCCACTACGTACAATTGCAGATACTGCTCACTTTTTTTTTGAGGAATCCCATTTTTAACAATTATGCTATGATTAATTCAAGCTACGTCTGTCGTTTTTGAATATTCTATTTCAAGGCCCTTTTGTAGAAATAAAAATGAATAATACCACAAAAAAAAGAAGGAGAATGAGAATATATATATATTGATAGTGTTATTGAATGAACACTTAATACAAAAATTATTTCGAAAAAATGTATTACGTTGAACCATCGTAAATTTATTGTTGTAGAAGCAAATAACTTATAAAATACTCGCTCACGCTTTGTCATCAAGTGGTGTGTATATATTCATATTAAAATATGTTTTAATTACTTGGTTATCATTGTCGTGCAAGATTTCTTTCTCAAATTTTTCGACTTAAAATTAAAGAATTGGGCCTAGGTCCTCGAACCTTATGCCTTTTATTTAAAAACAACATGAAAATCGTAGTGGGGAATGTTGGACGCGCGATACAGACTTGCATGTATCTGAATTTTTTATACATATGTACGCACTATTAAGTCCGTCTATCAAAATCATGAGAGAATTATTAACATTTTATCACAGGCATAAATATCGTAGAATGTTTATTCGCCCATTTTCCCTAGTTATTTTGGCGACTAAAGCATCAGACAGATAACAAATTGCTAATCACGTTAACGTTAACTGCCAGTTTTTACGCTTCCGTTGCACCTTAATGGTGCCATTGTTCTGAATAATAGCCCAGGCTTGTATTATTCACATATTTTTATTTTGTTTCGTTAAATGGCTATGCAAAAAGCTGTAATAAATCCGTTAGTTTATAAAGGTATCGCATTTTAATAGGCCACAGTCGAAAAAAATTTTTTAAGTTATTTGCGGCCGTTAAGAATACCTGTCTAGGACGGCCATAAAAATTGTAATTTGCGAAGGATCTTAAATTGTTTTGTATTTATTTCATATATCTTACGTCCAAATAATTTAACTAATATTTATCTCCATGTAAATATAATGTAAGTATAATACTTATTACTATGAACGTATTTCAATGTATAGAATTAAATCCACTAATAACATACAAACGGATTCTAACCTCGTAGAACAAACGGTTTATTTTGAATAACATTTCGTATAGGATTATAAAAAGTATGTTTTCATAGTTTGATGTAACAATTTTTATAGATATGTTAATAGGATCATTTGTCATAGCATCAATTCTTTTTATTTTCTTTCTCTATTCCCGAATTCATTATGATGAAAAATTCCAAGAAAGCAGTTTCGCTTTCTAGGTTGAACCACGACGTGTGTTTGAAAAAATAATTATTACAACTAAACGCTTACATGCTTAAAGAGTTGCTTTATAAGTACTTGGAGGACATTGTAACTCAATTGTGTTTGGAGAACGTGCATACATAGATTTAGAAATTAAACTGGTTAGGTAGGACATATTTTATAGCACTAGATATATTGATAGTTCATTTCTTTATTGCTTACAAAAATAAGAAACTGTATGTTTACCATAAATATCAGCAATATTCGAATAAAACTAATGAGAAATAAAAATATTTAAATACAGTGATCTCTCCAAAAAAACCCACTCCACCTCCACCATCCCTCTCCTCTTTCTATCTCCTACTTCTCCATCCATCTCCTCACTTCTTCCATCAGTCTACTCCTCCATCAGACATCTTATTCCTATCCAAGACACCGGCAACGCACTGGTGACTCCATTGAGGTTGAAAATGTCCATGGGCGGCGAGTAGGGTCAATGGACTAATAATTAATTTATACTTAAAGCCACCATGTAACCATGCAAGTTTGTACGTATTAATTCATTCAAAAACCGGTCCGTTGCCGGAATTATCCATAAATGACTTTCGGTCCAGCGCGACCGATCCAAATATATCCATCGCTGTATCTTGGGAACGTACCCAGTTTTCAACTCGTGTTCATTGATTATTCCTCTAACCAACAATCATCGCATAAGAGGTTACTACCTAGTAGTAATTACTTATACGATGTCAAATTAATAAATTATTATGTCTCAACGCGGATTTAACATGCGCATCGATGCAAGCTGGCAACACAAATGGCAACGTCAGTCGCATAATCGGTTGTGCGTGTGTCTGTTACCGCATGAGTGGTTGGACGCCTGTGTTTGTTTATCCCTTTTGAATTGTTTATTACTTATGAAAAGCGTTCATAAGTTTAACTGCAACTGGGGCTTATTCTTTTGCAGCTAACATGATTTCTTGTTTAAATTAATAATATAATTAATCTTGTTTAGATTAATACATATTTCTTGCACTATGTATTACTTTAAAAATTCGCATAGACGATTTAAATTATTTTAATAATGCATATGGCGTTTAGTGAGAAGGGCCAATACAAACATGATTTTTCAGATCTCATGTAAAACACCGTAACATTACATTAAATATTATGTAATCAAGAAGTCGTAAATTTTCGGTAATTTAATTATTCCTTTTGAGAATTTTGTCCATTTGTCAAGTTTTACGTGAATTCGAAAAGACAGACATTTATTCTAGAATTGCCAAAAATTGAAATAAATCTTTCTGGAACTCATGTTCTAAAGGCAATGAAACGCAAAATCCATGTTCTTATTGTTTCCCAGCAAATTATTTAATACTACTATTTATTACACTCAAATTCATTAAAAAAAATGAAATGCACAATGGTCTAAATGCTGTCATTTTATCAAATGAGACATTTATAATTTCTAAAAAAACATTTAAGATCTTTGCAACGATTCACTAATATAAAATTTGCTTTTCGTTAAATTAAAACAACAAGATCTGATTACATTAAAATACGAAATACGTATTTTATAATTACTTGAGGCCATAAATACTGTGAATTGTTCTGTAAATTTGAAAGCCAATAAAAAATATATCAAAAATGGATTCATTTTAAAGTATTTAGTGATATATGATGAAACTATAGAACGCTATATTTATTTTTAAACTATTACAATTCGTAACATTAATATCATCAATGAAAATTCAGTTTATCTATATAAAAAAAGTAAACGTGATGAGTTTATCGTTTATGTATAATATAAGGAAAATATTACATATTACGAAAGGCATGTTTCTAAGACGTTACCCAATTTGATAAACAATAAAATACATATAAAATTGTGAACTTTGCCTCACCCCAATATATTCGTTACATAATAGATATACACACCGATATAATCATAACAGAGCTAAATTAGAATGAAACAAGTTACCATTCCCCGAGATGAAAGTGGACAAGGACGCCCTCTGTCTAATATGTAACGTAGTTACGTTCGCCTCATAGATCCAATACGATCAATTCACATTCACAGCACGAGGTGTGTATATACACAAGTGCGGCGGCGGCCGCGGCCGGTATTTGGGTCGGTTTTGGAACAGCCGCCCTGTAGGTCAAAATGCCCGGAGCGGCCGGTGAAATTGAGGCCTTGAATCGGACGTATTCGACGCACACGCACACGCGCGTAGCCTGTCTCGCATAAACATACGGCCATGTTGGTCAATTCTAGTTCCGTTCTAATTTGATACTAAACATATAAGTGATTTATCTGTTTATTTGCAAAAGCAAGCAAAATAACAACATTTCCTTTAAAATCTTTTTGTAATCATAACTGTTGGTCGCTTCTGTTAGTGTGATCGTACAATTTCCGAACGGCTTAACCGAGGATTAACACAATGTTTTCCTTTTGCCGAAATGATGGTTCATAACAATGCTACAATCTGATAGGTTGGCGCTGTGGTAGAGTTATCAATATATATATCATCGTTATATTTATAAAATCAGATGATCTATACTTCAACGGTCAACAAAAATAACATTAAAGCATTTTGCAAAATTTACGCAAAATGTGCAATGAAATAAACAAAACCTACTAGCCACCTACTTACCAGAAAGGAAGGCACATCTGCCGGGCTAACTAACACTTGTATTCACATAAAATACAAGCTCCAAACGCTTGATTCTAAAACCAATGACGAACATTTTACAATTTTTGTTTGAAGTGAATATCACTTTCAGTTTTGAGACGGAACCGTAGCACAAAACTAGTGCATTATAGATTAAATTCTAAACACAATGAACTGCTCTACTGATAATAATGGATGTCAATTATTACCTTCCAATTGAGGCGATACGAATTGAAAAGCGATCATAATATTACATCACAATTGCGCACTTATTCTTGTTGTTTCATTGAATCACTAATAAACTACATATATGATGTTTATATGACTACTGGTTTTATTAATATTACAGATGTTATATCTACCGACTGTACAAAATAACAGTGAGTCAATAATGCATTACCGAAAATTTTTATTTTGCAAAAATTGTACAATGCACTGTTATTTTAAAATATTGATAATGTATGTACAATAATAACTTAGGTCAACTTAGGTAACTATTTATTTACTTTAATGATTAAAAAAATATATATTGTCTCCATTTCTGTTTTAAAACGTCTCAATTCGTATCTATATTTTTATTGATAAAACACGCAGGTAATTCGATAGTGATTATTTTGCACTGAAATTAAATATTATTTTCAAAGATGTGCTGCCTCCGCCGACAACAACCTGTTGACATTTAAAACTCCCAATACGGTGCAAAGAACATAAAATGATGTCATGCTCCGAACGGGTTCATGGTTACACATATAGAGTGCCTATCAAACATGAAAAATATACATTTAAGAAATAAATAATTAACTTTTCACGATATATTGCCATTATTTCAATTAAGTGGTCCATTTAATATCACTTTTATATTTTAGTTCACATGAATAAATATCAATTTACACATCAATACCAATATATTGAAATTAGTGATTTTGTAAAATTACCGATTTCTAAAAACCACTCTATCGATAATGCAAAATTGGAAGACATCTATGTTTGTATTATCGTTGATCTCTATACAATTATTCATAACTTTCTTTGATAATTATGTTAAAAAATAGCGATCGTTGGTGTCACCTCGTCGAACATCGTAGGAGAAAGTGGTCGCAAAGAACTCTCCACTACTATTTTATTCAAAGCAGACATCCGATATTCGTCTACTCGTTTTCGTATTAACTAATTAAATGCTATATATATTAATGAATTAAATCATTTAATCAACAAATATGTTGATTTGAGTATACTTAATTCGAATAAAGTAATTAATGAAGTTTTCCTTTTTTTTTCAGAATGCCAGTTATGTGATCAACAGAAGGTACTCGAGGGGCAAGATGTCAGCGGTATGCCACAACTTCGTACAGAACGCATGGAAAAAGGATTTCTGCTCTAATTGCTTCAAATCTCGAGATGACCACATGAAACAAGAAAAAACATCGGAAAGTAGCAAATATCTCGCTACGTCGTTCCAAAACAGGAATTCATTGTTCAAAAATTGTAAAACACCACCGGGAATTTTGAAATTGAACTCCAAGAAAAAGAGCAAAAGGAACGTTCGTTTTCCTGAAGAAGTCTGCAGCGTCATCGGATACGGCGGCGACGATTGGTCCGACGATGAAGAATTCCAAATGTCTGAGGATAATGACGACGACGACATTTTCCCTGACACCGAAGAGGAGAGGGAACTTCATAAAATCACGAAAACCAACACGGACTTCAACACGGTCAAAGCTAATTTATTAGGCGACACGAATACTAAAAATTACACATCACTCTTGTTGGGAAAAACACAACTTGATTCAGAAGGAAAAAAGAAAACTTTAGTTGTATCCGTAACACCTTATGGACAAGACAATGGAAAAAGTACTAACATCAAATCTCATATACGCAAACCCGCCGTTATTCATTTATCCACTTCCTCAAAGGAAGAAATATGTAAAAATTATAAAACTAATATAATATTATCGTCGTACACAAAAGAGACTGAGACTATTGTTAATTCAAGTACCGCTGAAGCAACAAAAAGCATATGCACTGAGAAATCTTTATTAGAAGAAATATCGGAAACCTTAGAACAAAATAGACTTACAGGTGGTTCAGATATGCAATTAATAGCCGACCGTAATAAGCCTACAGTTATTGACGAAAAACTGAAAATTAATATTCATAAAGATGAAACAGAAAAACGGGAATGTACTGAAATTAAAAAAAATGGATTAGTCAGAAACACACCTATAATCAAGAATCAAGAACGACCCAAATTGAATTTAAGCAATCGGTCAGAATTCAAGTTCTGCAAGATAAACATTGAAAATACCAGCGTTGATTCTGCAGTAGAACTTAATTCAACACCTAATCACTCACTCACATCTGATGATGAAAGTTTTAATGGGCGAATAGATTCAGATAATGATGATAGTGGGCATTTCTCGGAAACTCATAAAAGTGAAGAAACTGTTAAAATAAAAATTTTCAATGAAATTGAGGACACAAATGATAAAATAAATGCAATAGATAAAGTAAGGAAAATAGATGGACAAGCCAGTGGTCTGACTTGTTATTCAACATTCCAGAGTCCAATATTGGATATGCCACCAATAATTCCAAAAGTAACTGATGTCATTTTTTCGGCAGAAGCAAGTAGAGAATTAGCTGGAGAACCAGATGGTCGAGCGGATCCAGACGAATCTACAGAAGCCCCCGCTTTGCCTAACAGCCCTATCCCGGCTATGGATCCACGACCATCTTTTTTACATGGTATAATATCCGAACTATCTACCAAACCAGCTTTACCTGAAAAACCAAAATTACCTTTAAAACCCCTTTCCGTCATAAAACAAACGACCGCCAGAAAGGTTACAAGCTGTTATCAACAGCAAACAACCAATCTATTGCCTCAATACGTAAACAGTAATTCTGAGCAAGATAATGAAGACAAATCACTAAAACAAATTTTGAATGGAGAGAAAAATAATGATATAACAGAGGTACAAGACCAAAAGTCTGAACCAATTTATTATGCACAGCCAGTTTTGACCAAACAAGATAGCGATACGTCATTAAATGGATATTGTAAGCGCAAAGCACCCACTCCTCCGCAATCACCTTCTGTGGAAGATTATTCAAATAATTTGTACCAAAGAAATCCAGGTGCAAATCTTAAATCAGATTCACCAGTAGTTAGAGAAAAAGAAAAGAGAGAGCGCGCACTTCCCAAAAATAAATCTTTCGATGTGAGCTCAGATCAAAAAGAAGCTAACGATCCTGTACCAGAACCTGCACCAAGAAGAAATATATCCCTTTCCCATGATAACTTATTGCTCGACGAAAAACGGAAAGGCAAGTACAAATTCTCCATTAAAAAGTTGCTCAGAATCGGTTCCTCTAAAGATTTAGATAAAAAAGAACTAAGCGTCGCTACAGTACCTAAGAGCGAAGAGGTCCGTGACATGGCACCTAAACCGAAACCTCGTTTAGTAATTATCCATCCATTAGATATCAATGGCTCCAATGTAGAAGTAGTCAAAAGCAATTGTGAAGCAACAGAAAATTTGCGAAGATTGAGTCACGATGATACATCGTCTATATACAGCGGCAGTAGTTCCGCAACTGACGTAGAAACACCAACGAAAGTAGTAAACAAGCCACCACCACCGCCCAGGCACAGACATGATGACAGCAAAGGAACGGACTCAATCCAAAACAGACCAGTCAGACCTCCGCCGCCAAAATCCGTCGCTCTGCAAAAGAAGCAAAAGCAACAATCTTGGACTACGACACCTATCAAGACCGAAAACAACATTTATGCTAACTTAGGTGAGGTGAGGTCAGCGTTAACGCCGAGGAAACCCGAGCGAACGGCGAGCATGCGCGAAAGAGAAGCGCAACTGGAATTAGCGAAACGTAGAGTGTCCACTAGCGACGACAAAGACGATATGGACGACATTTCCAACGAAGAAATCGTCCAAGCGACCAACGAGACCGTCATACATAACTATGACGACGTTTACAACTCGGTGAAATACGACAACGACAGTTCGGTCGAAGACAACGTCTGTGACTCGGCGAAGAACAGCGACAGCGACTACGAGTACGTGAACCACGCCAGGTCGAGCTCGCCCGAATGCGACTCCGGCATCAAGAGCCCCGAGGGCGAAAGGCCAGAATCGCGAATCGACTTTGGCACCAAAGAGACAATGTTGAGGAAGAACGAAATAGAAAGCAACGCGGAGTTCGGGAAATACAACAACGGCATTTTCAACAGATCCTCCCTACCTTACTGCGGCAGTGAAACTGAATCAGAGATTTACTCCCCGTACAGTTTCTACAGCTCTGCGGACACGTTAGACAGTCCCACAGGCAATGAAGAATACCAAAATGACATGGCACCAAAGACGACCACCAACAAACTGAGAGTGCGCAAAGGGAGAAGTGTGGTTCATAAAAATTTGGAAGACAACTACGGTGCAGTAGTCATTGCAAATCATGAAGCTCTCGCCCAAGTATTAGATCAGGTCCAACAGAGTGCTGTAATGCAGCCGTCATTGAGAGGGCTAAAGGCCTCCACAAACTTACGCTGGACAGACTTTTCAATCCAGCCGGCCGCTTGTGGCGGCAAGAGCTTAGTACGAGCGGGCAGACGCGTGTTCCACTCTGCCGTGTGGAACGCCCCCCAGAACCCCGTCAGCGTAACTCTGATGCTGTATAAGGAGCAGATGGCGTCGCAGATCGTGTGTCAGCAGTCCGTCCAGCCCCAAACCCTGAGTCTCAACGCCGTCACCGAGTTCTGTGACCTGGTCCCACTGCAACATTTCGGTGAAGACAGCGAGGACTTAGTACAAGCCACAGTAGTTGTATTAGCCCATGCGCAAGTGGACACGATACAATCTTATGGCGAGTATTTGCACAAATCGGAAAGCCAAACCACCAACGAATACCAACTGGTTCAGACGGAACAGATCCACGAAGCCATCTTCATGATGCTACAGCTGATCAACGGCCTCAAGTGTCTGCAAGCGCGTGGAGTGGAAGAGATCCCCGACGCGTTGACGTCCTTCGTCGCTCTCAAGGAGAACCAACCCGCGGCCGGCGGCGGCGGAGGCGGCCCCAGCTCAACCGGTACGGACGACCAACTGACTTCACTTTCGGCGCCGAAGACCAACTCATACGCAAGATTATGTATTCTGCAAGGATTAAGTGAGGATATCAACTATAAATCAACCGAAGATGAACATCTAAACTCTCTCTGCAAATGCGCTCTAAAGGCACTAGACGTTCTACTTCCCGGTGAAAAACTAACGCCGCTCCTCAAGGAAGTCCTAAGAGAAGAGAGAGCAGTGTCCTTGAATCAGGCCAAATCGGTCCTGGAGTTCATGCTGTGGGGACCGCTCGACGTGGTACAAGGCGTCCCCGTCCAAGACAGGGAGTTGTCTCTACAGAGATGGTTGGACTTGGAAAGGGCGACCGTGCTACATGGTCTCGTGCGCACTCGGGTCCAATTGAACGTTTTTGAACAATTGCATCTAATGTTTTTTGGTCAGGTCCAGTAGCAAAGCGATGTGCGACGCTTCTGCCCTATTGGAGAAAGCCCATGTGTACTGATTTTAGTTTTAAGTGTGTTACTTAATTGTTACGTAAATCTTGAGTGTTACAACTGACAATAGATCGACTGTGGAAAATTCTTGATATTTATCAAATCAGACTGTCTTTGGACCACTCGTAATGAATTTGATAATATCTATTAACAAAGCAATATTCTTTCCAAAATTTATAACTTAAATATGCAAAAGACAAAATGTTTAGATTTATTTTATTTTTAAGGACACATTAAAATAACAATTGTCATAAATTGCCTGTAAATATTAAAATGTAACTGACGGTGCCAATTCTAATTAAAGGAAGATCATACTCGAATTTGTGAATTTATTTTGTTTAAGTGTTATTATACTGTATCATAATAATGCACTGTATATTTTTTCATTGTGTAATTTATATGTTAGAATGTATTACCAAGTTCAAATTAATATTCTTTGCGAACCTTAATTATAAACGATTATATATACAAACAAATGTTCTTTTACTTTCCTGCCTAGCTTATATACATATACTTCACAGTACATATTTTTTTAATGTATAACACATCAAGAGATATGTGATTGTTATAATTATCGATCAATTTATTCCTTTTTTGCTTTTCTGTTTTTACGATGGTTATTAATTTGAGAAATGGTGGATGACAAACAATGAAGACCGTTACCAGTTTTTATAAAGTGTTATTGTTTAATCTATGTATAGTAGCTCTGACCTTAGACACCATCGAAATATTTGAATGCAGCTCTGCCACAGTAAAACAATTTCAAAAACGTTCCAACACCTTACATACGTTGCTTGAATGAAAGGTGTTGGAACGTTTTCAGAATTGTTTTACCATGTTAAGCTGCTGTTAACTATCGATCTCGCAGTTTCTTATTCATATTTTTTTAGTAATTGCTTCATCAGATACTAAGCTCATTCCTCATGCCAGTGTGAATGAGATCATAATACAGAGGCGAAATAAAACAATGATCGGTATCAAGACAGAAAACAGAATCAGAATCGTGGGCAGGACTAGAATAAAGATCGAGTGTGGGGGATATGATTGACAGCAAGATTGGGGGCCATCCATAAATTACGGGGGCCATCCATAAATTTTACGTCACATAAATTATAAGGTTTTGACCACCTCCTGTTGTCACAGTCACACGTAAATGAAAACAGCAGTTTTACAATTTTTGTTTATAATACCAGAATATTGGACAAAATAAAGACATAAGACCTTTTGTCGATTTAAAGATTTTATTTACGGAATTTGACTTGCGTTGTTGACAGTATTGTTAAATCTCGATTTACGCATTTACATACCAGTGTGGAACGTAATTTATGGATGGCCCCTTGGGAGCTAAATGGAATCGATATTAAAGATAAGTTTATTTACGCATTCTATACATACCAGAATCGTGGGCAGGACCAGACTAAAAATCGAGCGTGGGAATATGATTGACAGTAATATTGGGAGCTAAATGAAGTTAATATTAAAGATAAGTTTATTTACGCATTCTATACATATAACGCACGAAACTCTGCCGCCCTGAATAGCCTACGAATGATGCAGTGCGCAGGTACAAAAAATTATAAAAACACACTATTTATACCCAAATAGTTAATAACTGTTTATCGATATAAAAATAGTAATAATCAATTGTTTATATAACAATTATATTTATAAAAATGTGCTTTTAAATGATTAATATGTTAAATACAAGTAAGTATTATATTTCAAATATTGTTGTTAGTGGTTGTGTTGGAAATTTTTCAAAAAGAAATGTCCGGGTTTGTTTCTTATCATATTTTGGTGTAACTTCGATTGTTTGTAATGCATTCATATTTCAAATAATCACGGAAAAAATGTTTAGTGATTTAATAAAAATATATTTGCACATTTAATCTACTCGAAAATAGGGTACAATTGCAACTCTTTCCATTACTTCTAGCTGCAAGCGGCTTGTACTATATAGCACAGATAGCTCAACCAGGCGCGCTTATTCCGTACAGACTCCCAGGCACCGCCAACCCGGACGCCAATTAAAAAAGCAAAAATTACATAAGTATGCAAGTCATTACACGAAAAATTCAATATCATATAAAACTAAAATTAAACTTACGTGCTACATTCATTAATAATAACACTTTCTATGGGTATACTTACGCATCTCTAGTACACATATCTACGTATACCCATAGAGGGCGTTTTTCTACGCTTCTATGCGAAACAGGCAAAACACGCTTCTGACTATACTCAGTATCTACTTTCGTGTGTAGGTATATATACAAAAAATAGGTTTTTTATCAAGCTAACTATTGACACACATACGTAATTTTTGACTGAAGCCCAAATGAATAACCGACTAAATTAAATCGTTTCGTAATCTGAACACTTTTGTGCTTTTTAATAACGTTTTTTACAACTGATACATATATACGCTATTATACGTTATTGTCATTTTGCAACAATCGGAATTTTATTATTTTATATTAGCTGTGTTAGTCTGTCATACAATTAATAAAAATGTTTAATTACAATTGTGAAATTTGTGACGAAAATATTTGCTTATGAAAATTGAATAACATCACAAACGCATTTAATCAATTTTCTTATACAGTTTTGTTTCCATTGTTATTCGCAACTAAAAAACCGTTAGGAATTATTATGGATATGTTGATTTGTGTAATTTGACTAATACGGTTAAAAAACATGATCAGCCAAAAAACACTTAAAGTCATGCCTAAAATTATACGCTTTTGGTAAAATTCGCATTGAAACAAATTTATGCAGTCCATATAAATTAGTCATTCAAAGACACAATTTAAAAGTAGATAGAAATCGTAACATTTTTCAACGTTTAATAGTATATATAGTATGTTTTTTTTTGGGTAAATAAGAATTACCTGTTTAAGGACATGATGAAACAATCTCTTCGTTAAATAAAGGAAATTATTTAGAAATTGTAGATTTGTTACCGAAATATTTTAAAAATTTTATCATATTTTTAGTCTCATATTTAGTACATAGTAGTATCATATTTTTATTAAAAATATGATATTATTATGTAATAAAAATGTAGTAGAGTTGAAAATTATTTAATTTATAGAACTGCCTCTGATATTGAGCATATTTAAAAAACAAATATAGGATACTGATTTTATAGAGATTATTATTGATGCAACGTGGGATGTAGAATACACGACCATTTGTTTGCCAGAAGTTATTGACAAATTCCATAAAAATAATCGTAAACGGATTATAATTCGTTTACGATTATAATCCCGATAATAAACGGAAAAAAATCTTTCCAAGATCATCAGGGAGGAGTGGCATAAATGTTTTCAAAATTGGTTTATTCGTATGAAAAAGTGTATTTATGCTAAAGGAGAATATTTTGAGAAAAAAAATCATTTTTGACCGTCCATAATAATTTTTTCTCCTTCATTCTAGAAATTTTCAGTACGCCCTACGTGTGTACAGATATGGCACCCAATACAAAAACCGGCTAAGATGGGCGTTGGACTCCAGATTTCGGGATCCGGTCAAACGATCAAAACAAAATGAAAATAGCAATTATGGTACTAACTTTAAATCAAACAGGTATCTCGTCATTTCTAATAAGTGTTTAAATGTAGAATGTAATTAATTAATAGGTGTTGAAAATTATGAATATATAAAAAAAATTATAACAGATTTTTTTTTGTGTTTTTCATTTATTATACTTAAAAACCTTTATTGGATACGATTTTTTTTTTCAGTGAAACTAACAAAATTAATGACTTCTGAAACTAAAAAAGTTTTATCGCCGGGGCAAACTATCGATTCTAATCTCTTAGCACTACAAGTGAGCCTATAGCGCGATGCCCTACAGCAGTCTCTGTATACCTTGTACCCTGTAGTGATCGCGCCAACGTATTGAGCGAAAAGAATAGAGAAGAAGGTGGTAATATGGCCCCCCAATTTGTTTTTTTACTATAATTTAATAACAAATGCCTCTTTCACTTAGAATAATACATGAAAATAATCTTAATATATTTCTTTATTAATGGATCATATTTAGTAAAAATAATATTTGCGATTGATGATTTATTTGTCATTGTTCTAAAACAATGCTTAGCCGTCAATTTAATTAACATGAACGTATTATGGCCCCCAAGGGGCCATATTAAATGTATACCTATAAATGAATCAGAATAAAGGAAAAAAATAATTAATAACATCACTTAACGACAAAAATCGCAAATATAATAGTCAGTTTCAGCACCAGCACAGTCGTTGTGCGCCCACATATGACAACTTAAGCACTTTACCCATACTTCACCCCTTTCATCGGCAGAAAAATGCGCTTCGCAAAAGATACAAATTACGTCAACATGCCTTGAATACTATGTCCGGAATTAGAGTCGTCGTCAGTGTTTACAAAATCATTTTCATCACCTTCAGAGCCACCACCACCTCCTTCAGCTGGTTTTTCATTCACCCGGCCTCTTCCTCGTCCACGGCCCCGTCCTCGTCCACGTTTGGCTTCTTGAATTTTCTTAATAGAATCCTCAAAGTCTTTTTTGTAAGGTGATGATGTTTGCTTTTTGCTTTTGCTTTTGACGCTTTGCTTCCCCGTTTGGATGATTTTGTTTTAGCTTTAGGAATCGCTAAAATATCTTGAGGTAATACTACGAGTATGATCTATTTTGTTCAGGTTGATCATTAGAAAGTTCAACCGTAGGAACCACGGGTAAATCACTGCTAGTGCTACAGGATGGTGTATCTGCATTATTTAGTATCACGGTAGACGTTTGTTCTTGCTCCATTGATGATGATAATTGACTTTCAGCGAAATAGTCAGAATCTGTAAAAATATGTCGGTTGAACGGATAAATGCCTCTTACTTTAAAGCCATTAACAGCCATTTCACCTGTAATGCTTCTCAAGTAAGCCTTCTCAAATAATTCTGCCATGTCGTGAGGTTTCAAAATTCTGTTGGAATGCAATAAGAATTTGCGGATCTCGTGGCTATAATAAGTTTTAAATGCACCCATGAAGGTTCGATCGAGTGGCTGTAGTCGATGTGTCGTGTGGGGTGGTAGACTCACAATGACGACGTGTCTTTCACGAGCAACTTCTAATATTCCAAGATTGCAGGTATGGCTATAATGACCATCGAGAATCAGAAGAATTGTAGATTCTGCTGTTGGATTAGTTTTATCCAAGAAATGGTTAAACCAATCAGTGAATAAATTTAACTGAATCCACCCCGACGGATGGACTTTGCCAATAGCACAGCCTTTCTCATCGGTTCTTTGCACCATGTTTGTCTTTTCCTCGGCGGCTTTGGAGACAGGTTTGTTCGAGGCATCTATAATACAAAAAGAGATTATTGTCAATGAACACGAAATGATATTTAACAATCCACATATTGAAACTAAAAGAAATAAGAAGTCACATATACATTTAATATGGCCCCCGGGACCATAATACCCTCAAACATAGGGGGCCATATTAAACACATTACACATTTTTTAAATCGAGATTATAATGAAGAAAATAAGTGATGAAATGATATATTTACCTTTATTACGTCGAAGTACACTTAGTGAAATTACTGTAAATACAACTGATTATTCTTAAAGCAAATATTTAACAAAACACAAGAACACAAAAGTTCACAGAAAAAAAATATGTCCGCCGCGCCTAACGTCACCACAGGTTTGAAATTGTAAACAGTGAATAGGCAGCGCCCGTCTAATGTGCAAAACTATACTCGACTAGCTGTTGTTGTAGTACGTAAATTAAAATATAGATGGCCTTCGTATATAAATGAAATAATCTGGGGGCCATAATACCACCATCTCCTCTAGTCATAGAGAGACGGTCTAGGAAATCGGGCTAGTCTCTCAGCAACTCATTAGATTAATACAAAGAAGACAAAATATGCGTTAATAAACAAAAAAAGGGCTGATCTTTCGTAATGATAACGCTGGGCCACACATTGGAGAAAAATGAAGGACTTGGTTGGGATATGTTGATGCATCCACCTTATTATAGCCCTAACTTTGCCTCTGAATATCTTCCACTTCGGTCACTTCCAAACTCTTATGTAATGCAGTGCCAAATCTGGAGAACATTGCTAATGCCTACCTTGTCCATTTTTTTTTTTGTTAATATGTAATCCTAAAATTTTCACAAGAATCATATATACCTATAAAACGGCAAAAGTTATCAATCACAATCATGCCTAGAGTAGTAACACTCATAAACTCTATGCTCAATAACCTACGATCCTGATCGTAATCCTATTTCCAATTCCAACCCTCCTTTCCTTCTCCCTCACTCTCTCTTCTCTCTCCGTCCCTCCCAATAAAATAATGACGACTTTTAAACTTATATTTTATTATAACTTCATACAATTATTATCTCAAAACAGAACAATCTATTACTATAGAATGTTTTATCAAATACACCTTATGGTATTTAAGGTTATGCCCTATTTAATATTGAAAAATTCTATTGAAATATGTAACTCATACTTGGGATGTAAAACTTACCGCGCGAGTAGGTACCACACTCACTCGTCCGGTTTGTTTCTATCGTTATATTTATTTTTACACGCTTTATATTAACTTCACCTGTATGTTTGTATGTATGTATGTATGTTTGTAACTCTCCTTTGGCGGCTGCTGACTCCAAACGCCCTCTGTTGGAGATTCTCTATACTACCTGCTTCAGTCTCATTTTGAAATTTGACACTTCAAATTTTATTATCGAACGCTAAAAAGTGGAAAATAAATATAGTTTAAAACTAAAAACTTTTATAGTGGAATAAACTAAAAGTGAATAATTTGAATATAGAAATAATTAATGAACAATAAAATATTATTGTGAAAAAGCGTGGGTGCTACATGTTTGTCCGTTCTGAAAAGCCCCCACACTTTTTCACAATAATAATATTGTTGGTTCATTAATTGATTTCTATATTCAAATTATTTTCTACTTTTTAATTTATTCCACTATAAAAGCGTGTTTTTTAGTTTTAATTGTTTCGTAGAGTTCGCAATTCCATCATGATCGTGTCGCAAAGGGTTTAAATGAAAATTCGACTAAGATAAGTATACATTTATTGTCTTAATTACTTTCAATCCGAACATCAGACAATTATTTCCTTTTTCAATTTGTCGATACTAAAATCTAAATAATCATTATTCGAGATTAATCACTTGCCTTTATAATTATAACAAATTCCGATAAATAATATATGAATACAGATCTAAAATAAATTAAACATACTCAACTATTTAACAAACCTAAACTATAGTGTTTTATTATAGATTATAACAACCAAAAGTTAGGTTAGAGATTTTTTACAGTAAATTTAAAAATAATAAATAGAAAAGACAAACAAAAATTAAAAAGAAAAGACATAAAACAGGTTAAAAAGAAAATTAATGTAATGTGTCAATTGCACAATACACATTTTTTGATACAGATTTAAAAAATAAATGTTGGAAATGTTTCAAAAAAAAACGAACTCTACTAGAATGTTTATAAAGTGCTTTTTAATTACTTTCACATCATCCGTTTTTTATTTGCATTTTTCGAAATGGGATCTTATTTAAAGACAAATACCCTAAAATAACATTTTGGAATTCAGTGAGAAATCATCGATATTTTACTAAAACATTTGTGATATAAATATTTTTCACCTAATTTCTATTTTAATATAACCTATTTATGAAAAAATAACATAGTATTTAACAATGAAACATAATACAATGCAAATTCAAGATCGCAAGTGGAATGTCAAATTTTAATATAGAAGTTGTAAAAAAATATATTTTCTTATTTGAGCTATTTTTATAAATTGTAAGAAAATAAAAAAGCAATAAAATACTTTAACATGAAATGCAATTAAATACAGATGATCAATAAAAAAGTAGGAAAATAATCATTTACGTAGAATACAAAATAATTAAGATTACTTCCTAAAAAAATAAACTCCTTACAGTACAACGCACGAAACTTTGCCGCTTTGATTGGCTGCCAATGATGTAATGCGCAGGTATTACTCTCCTCAACCCTTCCTTTTTCTCCGCCGCATTTCTATTTTACGCCATTGCGAAGCTTTCGTAACTAACTTCACAACGGCAGAGTTACGTGCGTTGTCCTGTATTTTCGTGGAAATAATGATTCAGGATGTCAATGTAAATTATTTGTTAGTAAAATAATACTAGTTGTTAATAAAATAATACTTGAAAAAAAATTTTTCACTAACTGATTTACTGCACAACATTAGGATTATAGATGTTATCAGTCATTACAAAAAGAAACAGAAAAATATAATACCATTGTAATTAAAACCTGGCCAAGTTGAATTTATAGTTTTATAAATATATGTAACACCTAACTTTTGGACTTTTTCATATAGAATGAAGATATCATTAACCATCTAAATGTTAAGTACATTTCAAATAAAAACTTTGTCTTTTACTTTCCATAGTGGAAAACTATTTCTACAACTAGAAATGTCTAAAGTGCAGTACTATGCTTTTATAATAATGTAAAATCGAATAAACTGAGCAAATACATTCGACAATAGTGCACATAACATTCAAATATATAACATAAATCTATTTCAAATTATATTGTATAATTTTGAATTGTATACAACCAATATGCAACAAGGAAATTTATATTTCATTAGCAATGTACAACCAAAACAACTCTCAAAGAGTGAAATTATAGCCCTTTATTGAAGTAAACATACTCAGGAACTTGGCCATTGGTATTCTGCATTATTTGTTTATAGTTTTCTTCTTCAAAACGTTTTATTGTACTCGTTGCAATTTTACTGGAAAAAAAAAAGGAAATGAATTCCTTATAATATACTATGCAACAATGATCTATTTTTATTTAGAACGGCCTAGAAATAAGAGATATGATTTCATTATAATTTTATATTGCTTAGCAATGTCCTTAAAAAAAATTTTTAATCTTAAAAAGCATGGAATATAATACTGATAAATATTATATTTTTAATGGACTCCGACAAATATATTCTGTTTTCTCTGTACACATTATATGTACACGTTATTCTGACACTACATAACAATTTTTATTATTATTTCATTGGAGCAATGTATTTAATTATAAATGGTTGTATGTAGTAAAAAATTTAAGATACCATTCTTATGAACAGACTTTTAGATGTAATCATTTTGTTTATTATATTTTTGTTAATATGCGCATGATTAAAAATATAATAAGGAATTGGTTCAGTATGTACACTGAATCTATATTACTCTGCAACAGTAATTCAGTAATTTCAATGAATTTAAACAAAATTCAAAATCTATTCAAATCAATATTTGGCACGTGTAATTAAATTTTTAATAGAATAATTCAATTCATAGCTGTATTTAAAACTTATTCTTATTTTTATTAATTTACTAACTATGTCAAAATAGTTCGCAAAGAAATCTTAGACTTCGCTATCAAATACTATGCATCACTGACAATATCTTACTAACCATTTTTGAGGAAATATAGCGCACGCTGTGGGTACCATTACAGTTAGGCTGAAACAAAGAATGAAAGCTTTTTATACAGGCAAATTTTTAACAATGTTTGCAAAATCAACCAATACACTATTAAAAATCACTGTGATCATTATTCCTCAAATTCAAAAATACAGGGCAGGGTTAAGTGATGAATCAACTTTTGGTCACAAAAGAAACTTGTCAACTTATTATTGACCGCTGTTAAACAGATAGTCCTTCTAAAAGGGTAACATTAATTATCACATGCAAGCAATCGGGTTGGAAGCCTATTATGATACCTTCATATCTATGATGCTAATACCCACAAATAGTGTACATATTATCAGAATTCAGTTGGATGGTTTGTTCAATTAAAACTATTATATTTCACCATTATTGAGAAAATGATATAGAGATATTTTCTTTAGCACAGCTGTTGTCAGCTGTACTAAACTTCTACTAAACTTGTATTAACTTATACTTGTATTTTGCACTTTGTAAAATTTGTACTAAACTTCAGCTGTACTTCACATATACATAGTCCATAAAGAACTTTCCCAATCATTTGTTTATTGTTTGTGATCTCTTCTTAATCTGTTTATCTTTTTCCCTGCATCAAAGAAAGATAACTTACAAGGCACCAACGATCGCTGTCTGAATGCCAATATGTGCCCACTTGATGCGCTGCATCCACGCCCTGGTCTCTAATCGCTCCATAATGAATGGCAACAGCAGCATGCCCGGTGCACACATTACTATCCTAAAATTATATTAAAGGTATTTTTGAAAAATAGAATTAGAAATCCATAAATTTAATATATAACAGTTCCTATTCCGAAGCCTTAAATGTTTATTCGAAAATGTGCTGACAAGCAAATAGTGAACCAAAAGTCTACAATTCCATAACCAACATCTGGCATTTAATATTCCATCAATTTATGTATATTGGGAAAAAGTTTTATTGTATTTTATGAGTAAAAAATTGCAGTAAAATCTCTTTGTCTGTGCTATCTATTTGTTTGTATCTGGCTAGTTTTGATATCATTGAATATACGAATTTTAAAAAAAGAAAAATAAAAAGTAAAAACAGTGTCCTGCCATTTTTGTCTACTAAATTAAATGAATCTAATGTAGAGACGATTCATTTTGAAGTTTTATTACATAAAAAAAGGAAAAATACGACACAATCCGAAAAAAAAATTGTGACATTTATGGACCTAATGCAGTGTCGGTAAGAGTAGCACAAAACTGGTTCAAATGTTTTCAAACTGGTAATTTTGATGTCAACAATGAATCTCGCTCTGGTCGATCTGTTACAGATAAAATCGATGTCATTTTGGGAAAAATGGAGCAAGATTTGCATATTGGTTTGTACAACATAGCTGAAGAGCTGGGGATTGATCATAAAACAGTATTTACCGATTTAAAAAAAAAAACTGGATTTACAAAAAAGCTCAATATTTGGAGTCACTGAAAGAAATCTTATGAATTGTGTACTCATGTGCCATTTTCCATTGAAATATAATGAAAAGATTGGTCACTGGTGATGAAAAATGCACTACCTATGACTAGGACGTTCGAAAGAGATTGTGGTCAAAAGGCAAGCAAGCTCCAGAGACTATAGAGAAACCCAGATTAACTTGCAATAAGTTGATACTATGTGTATAGTGGTTATTCATTATGAGCTTTTAGCGCCGGGCAAAACAACCAATTCGGATCTCTTCTACCAACAGCTGATGAAACTCAAGCAAAAAATAGAGAAAACCCTACCGAAATTTTTACCATGATAATGCCAGATCATACGCATCTTTAGTCACTACAAGCAATGCAGAGTTTGTTTGGGAAGTGTTAATGCACCCAACATATAGCCCTAACTTTGTACCCTCAGGTTTTAACCTGTTTTAGTTTTTTTAGAATTGTTTAGGTACTGTTAGGTTAACATCAACAGAGGACTATCAAAACTACTAGTTGCAGTTTTTTGAACAGAAGTCCCAAAATTTCTACAGCATTGAGATTATGTCACTACCTACAAAATGGCAACATGTATTATAATTGTAATATAATACATGTAATATAAATATAATAAATGTAAATAAAATATGATGAAAAATTATCTTCAATTTGTATAAAAAATATGAAAAAACTTTTTCCCCTATCTTATATTTAAGATCCGGTTAACTTATCATTCAAGTAACTTTATCATCTATAATCAAATTTCACTAATTTCTATAAAACAACCCCAATTAGTCAAGACATTTTGTAATGTCAGATTTTAATTACCACACTGCTGAAGCATACCCTCCCACAATCTCTTGAAATGGATACGTCTATGTTTTACTTTGTAATAGGGGTCATTTCGTGAACAGGAGCTCAAGCACTAACGCCATCTGTTGGTGCATAAGTGAACGAAGTCAGTAAGTATGAGATCTACCGACAATTCGCTAGCGCGTGGACTTGGGTTGACACGACGTATGCAATACGCTTCACATGGTGATGACTGAAATATACACAACAAATGTTTCTACATGTACTGAAAGTGTGTAAAAGTGTTTGAATTAGTTTTTTATTTCAATCACTACTTCGATATTCTCAAGCGGTGAAGATATTTCCAAATTTCAACTCTTGACATGTTTAAAAATGAATCACTTCTCAGTTTCATAAAGAAAGAGTTCAATTTAGAATGTTGCCAGAGCCATCCCCACAACTCTAGGCAATATGTATCTTGAGTTAACCTTCACACATAATTTAAATGTCAACCATTATATTTCATACTTTCCATATCACCGACATCATAAACTCAGCTTGAAATAAACTCACTTTGAAACATTCAATTCACATTCTTCTTTTAATTGCCCGAATATCCTTTTATAGATAGACATATTCACATACAACTTACAGGTATATTAAGGATACAGCTATTGGGCCAGCACAGAATGCTGAAAGAACAAGTCTTTCAGCATTCTGTGCTGGCCCAATGGTGGCTTCTAATAATCTGCCAATGTCCAATATAGACAGTTCAATAAGTTCTCCAAAGCACAAAATTAATGGTTTAATGTGATTTAATTTAAAAACTCACTGGTAAATTTGCCCATTGTGATTAAATTTCAAATTCGGTACATACTTGTTATTAATATGGCAATGTTCACATATATTTAAGTTGGCAGTAATGAAATAAATGCGTCTTTTATATAATGTGCATGTTGGTATGACACCTTTTACTGACTCGCTTACTTTTATTTGTTCATTATCGGTAGTTGTAACTTATATTAAAATATACATTAAAAACCAGAGATTAATACAAGATCTGCACTATTTTTATTTTCAAAACATCAATACTCTTTAAAGGCAATGATCTTTAACATTCATTCACAACTGCTACATATTGTTATAGTTCACTGTACTAAAATGAATACCAAATCAAATTACGCTTTTCACCAGCAAGTTGAAAGAATATATGCATTACTTTACCATCGATCTTTATAGACATACCTCGATGTAACCACTTGCGATATTCCTTTCATAGGAGCAAGCCGAGAAGTACCAACAATGTTCCCATTTTCATCACTTACTTCCAAACCTTTCACAATTTCATTTTGCCTCATCAATGGAATGTTTACCCAATTGGCAGTGGCAACAGCTACAAACGGCACAAACCTCTGTACAAACAATAACACCCACTTAAGAATAACAGTTAAATAAGCATATTGTATAAAAACTTAAGGAATAAAAGTAAATGTTGAAATAGTAGAAACTATTTTAGGTAAAACCAGTGTTCTAGTCTAATCTAAGGGACTGGTTTTACCTAAAACAATTAAAAACAACAAAAACGATTAAGTGAATTCTAAAAGATTTGGGCCAGTAGGGAATAACAAACAATTTGATAGTTTTCCTTGTATTATATAAAGGTTTGGTTAAGTTAATACCAACAAAAGAGATTATTTGGAGAGAAAAATACTTACAATGTTGACAACCTATGATAAAATGCTTGCCTGCAACATGCATTAACATGCAGCATGCAACCCACCACTGACCCTCAAATTTGTTCTTCCACTATGAATCTCTATCCAATAAATGAAATAATTAGAGAGGTACGACAAATATCAAACACCTAAACGAGTATTAGCATTTTATTTTTCTTAGTCCACTAAATAGTTATAATGTTATTTCTATGTACTACTACATAAATACTAACACTTGCTTAAATGTTTAATATCTGTCAATCCTCTCGAATCAATATTCAATTCGTTGGATAGGAATTCATAACAGATTCAAAGGTCAGCAGTGGGTTACCTACCGCATATTAATGCATGTTATTAAATACATATTAATGCAGGCAAGTGTCTAATTATGGATTTCTATAAATTAACATCCCAAACAATAGAAAATGTTTAGCAACTTTTTGGGAAAAGGGACAATAAGTAGAATGCTGTCCTTCCTGGAATGTTGTTTAAATAAATTCAAAATTTTATTTTAAATATAAATGAAAGATGTTTTGTACTCTCGATAACATTTTGTTGCAAAATATTTTATAATGAATAAAAACAGTTCTTTTATTTCCATGAATATAGATAGTTAATGCACACTTTAATGAATTTTGTTAAATTTTAGACACAATAACACTAAATATGAAACAAACTTTAAATAGGTTTTGTAACCTGCACTGATACCATTTTCCTTATAGACTAGTTAATGAATGAAACCAGTTAATGAAATGTATTTTTTTATTATGCTCCATATAGAGCATCATAAAAAATATTATTGACTTCCATACATAATTTATTATACAATAAGCTCTCGATATATCTCTCAAAAGACTGAAGTAGTTTAAGATGATTTCATGCAATTTATATAATATTTTACAGTTTATAAACCACATACAGCTATTATTGGATGCTTTGTCCTCTTCTGTATAACAAATTTAAAAGTCAATGCAGCACCCATCGCTGCCGTCGTAGCAGATACATAAGCCATGGCCATTTGCTCAGTGGTGAGCGGTGAATTCGCATTTCGATTTGTATAATTCACTAAGGCGTTAAATGACTGGTTCACCCACTGCCAAAAAACCACTGCAAAGTTTGATCTGTAATACAAATGAACACAATAATCTATACATATATCAATTATTATAATATATCTGCCAACAAATATACATAATCCGATGAATTTAAATATATTTAAGTAGTTATCTTCTGAGGTTACATTCACAGATTACTCATGATCCAGATGCTTGCCTGCAACATGCATTAACATGCAGCATGCAACCCACCACTGCCCCTCGAATCTTGAATATTGATTCCAGAGAATTGACAGATATCGAACATCTAAGCAAGTGTTATTTATTTTTATAATTATCTTATTCCGCCAACTGTTAAATTGTTAATTCTATTACGTTTCATTAATTTATTAATTTCAGAATTAACAATTTAACGGTTGGCGGAATAAGATAAATAAAAAAATAACACTTGCTTAAGTGTTCGATATCTGTCAATGCTCTGGAATCAATATTCAATCATTTGGATAGAGATTGGTAGTGGAGAGGCAGATTCAAGGGTCAGCGGTGGGTTGCATGCTGCATGTTGCAGGCAAGCGTCTACTATGGGATTTCCGCGAATTAACACCTCACACAATACAATCATGATCCAGATGCCAGTTCTCTATTCCGATCTCTGTCCCACACTTGATTTCTGTCTTGGTCTCGCACTTAATTCCGATCCCAGTCCCATCCCAAATTAATATCCATCTGTCTGTCTGTAACATGAAAACCACAGACTAGACTAATAAATTTTTTATTATTATTATCATTATTGTCATAAAAATTTACCTATTTGCCAGAAGGATAGCAAAAGACCACAGATTTACACATGTTATGATCTTTGAATATCTCTTGCTTCACTGACCTGATTGACTCATTTCAATGTACCAATCATTTCAAGTAAGCTAGTTAGATATAGATGCTTAAAGGTGGACCCTATTTTAATATGTCACCAATTTGGTCTACATTAAGATTTTCTAGGGCGATTTATCAATCTTTCCATTACACACATTTGCTCTATAGATATTTTTTCCAGTCTAGTTTAATTCGTCCTTTCCAGACGACCAAACGACCATAACATACTTTTTTCTACTTTAATCACCACATCTTTTAAACCAGACAATTCTCTGATATCACAGTTCTTATATCTTTCAAAGTCATTCCACACATACTTCACAGAAATCTCATTCTACTGCATTAATTCTACTTTCATATTCCTTCTACTATACTCAGATTTTTCTATCACACATACAGACCAGAACTTGATCATGAATAGCAAAACGTGCTGGTTGTGAAGTATTTTTATTATTCATAATAGCAAGCAAAGCCTATTAGATCATGTTTACTGTGATTTCTGCTACTAGATAGCTATCCAAGTAGATAAACTGTTTCACTTGCTCAATTCTCTTTCTTCTTATATATACATTGCATTCAATCATGCGTTTACTTCTTTCAAACACAATGACCTTAGTCTAGTGGTGAGTGAGACTGTGATTAGAAATAATTTATGGTGTGTTTTCTGTGAAAGAATAATTTGAATAGAACTTTTAATAATAACTCTCCAGAATAATTTCATCAGAATTGAATAGAAGATGGAATCAGGATCAACATATACTGTACTGACAATAATGCTTATTTATACCTTTTGATGTAAAATTCCAATATTTAGACAGATATGGTCATTTTAATTAACATGACCCAGTTAGGATATCTCTAAATTATCTAGTTTGTGCCACTCGATTAACATTTTGGGTCCTAGTTCTGCTACTTAATATAGTTTCATCAGTATTTATAAACCAGAAAAAAGTTCTAATTTAAAATTGTTAGTATGAGTATTATCAAACTTTATACTTTTTAATACTCACTTATACCACTGTAACATTGCTCCAGTGACGAGACAGCCTCCCGGCATTTGGAACGACATCCTACCAAATACATTTTGCAATTCTCCAGAATCTGGATGAAATGCAGACTCATACAACTGCTTGGCTTTTATGGCTTGCGTTAAAGTTGTACCTGGTGGTTCTTTTCCTTCTCTGTAAGCATTTTGCATAAAATTTATTTTATAAATAGTCATGGTTATATTGACACAATTAAAATTATACCCATAGAAATTATCAGATTAATTTTACTATTAACCCAAATTAACAAAACTTAATAAATGCAACAAGCGCTAAAACATTATAATGGTATAGTAGATATTTCACATTAATATCATCCTGCTGTCGCTTATGTTTTATTATAAGTCATACAGGCATTAAAAAAGGACTACATTTACAAGTACATAGTTATATGAATACCGAAAAGCTACTAGAACATTATGTTAAAATTAAGCAAATATATTAATGAAATTAAGAAATAAGGTTTACCATATGTAAATGAAATACTAAAAAATATATTTTCTGATAAATTTAGCATAAAATCTAAATAATGCGTCTCAATAGATAGTGTGTTTCTGTTAAAGGCAATGCTGCTAAGTACAGAGCCATTACTATTCTGTTACCACCACCACTACCACTGGACCATCATGGCAATAAATTTATAATTCATTTACAACTGTTGTTGGCATTTTAAATTAAAGTTTAATACAACTTACTTATTGTAAAATTTTATTTAATCCAGCAAATATCTCACAATTAGGTAGCTTACTCAGCTTAGGCTAGTGTTCTCCAAACCATTTTAATTCATTATCCATAATTAAGAAGAAGAATCATGTTTGTTTTCAATATTAAATCTTATACATGGGGCGTACCATAAATTTCTGGAACTGGCCACTTACATAAACAATATTTTAAAAGTAATTACTATCCTTGAAAATAGAACTCTTTGGCTGTAGAATACAGTATATTTAATCTAAACGTTATTTATTTTTATATTATGGCGTCATTTTAACAATTGCCTGTCTTCATCATTATGGATTTAGTCATGAAAATTTTAGTAGTATGATTTTCTACAATTTCAAGTGTAATTTGGCAACTCAGTAGAGCCTCGCTCAGCTTCAAACTGCTTTTGGTGATAAAGCACCATGCAAGACATCTATTTATAACTGGTTTACAGAATTCTAGCACAGTCATGATAATCTCGATGAAGAATTTCGTGGTGGTCGCCCATCCAACACTGTGAACAACAAAAACATCAATGCTGTGCACTATATGATCGAGGCAAACCGGCATGTGACCTACCCTGAGATTCGGGCATCCTTAGACATAGAGTCAAATACAATCAATCCTACACAAACATTTGGGTATGAAAAAGCTTGTTCAAGGTTGATCCCACTCAATTTGATTGAGGCTCAAAAAACAGACCACATTACTTAGTATAATGCCATGCTTAACAAATTCAAGGAAGGGGCATCAAATTTGGACACAGAAACAGGTAACAAAACATGGATTTATTGCCACGATCCCAAAGCAAAGTAGCAATCGACTGTATGGGTTTATCAAGATGAGCTGAAACCAACCACAAGAACGCGCAAACAAAGTGCCTCTAGTGGATGATTGCTTCTTTTTCAATAAAACTAAAAATACTTTAAGAAACAATAAATTCATTTTAACAATTTATAGTCATTTTTTTTCATTCATTCCAGAAATTTTCAGTGCACCCTATGTATGTTTAAATTCAATTCAATAGCATGAAGGTGATAAATCTGCTTGCAAAAACTTTTAAGCCCACAAGTGTGTTCAATATATTCCAATTTCGTGTATTATGTATATACATGAAATTCAATTATGGAATTCTTTTGGAATTATCATTGTACAAATATGTACTTTGATTATAATTTAATACATAGCATTCTCCTATTCTATAAATAAAACATTCTATTTAATTTAACCAACTTCACTTGTCTTTCTTCCAATACAAGGAATTGATCCTTACATCAAACTGAGTCGATCAGCACTAAAATCAAATTAGTTCATTTATTTTATTTTATAAACTGCGTCAAGCTTGACCAAAAAATCGACTATGTCAAAACTGTTTTCACAAGAAAAGATATAGTGGTTCCTGAGATAGTTTCCTTGTATATGTTATGGTTTCAAATTTCTTCATACTGTCCCATTAAAATAAATCACAATAAGTCAGTTAACATTTTCATGTGAAAGAAGTCAAAATTTAATTTACATCGAATAAATTATTTGTGCCTATTTTAACTTTTTCAATTTCAATATCTTTATTTATATAAATCTTAAATCTTTATGACACACTAAAAAACAAAACTAAGTTTCTCATTGTGAAAAAGTAAAAAAAAATGGATCACTGCTTAAAAAAAAATACCTTCTTTTTTATCTGAAAGATGAACAAATTCTAGTTTTAATGTTAAATATTTTTAGCCTAACTCACATTTAGATAAGGTTTGTCATTTTTTTTAAATAAATTTCACAACTTATTTTTCAACGATTTTGGAAATTTTTAAAAATCTTGAGTAACCCCATTATTTTTTTATTTGAACTGATCCTTGGTGAGAACTTTAAATACATGATAAATTAACATATTTTCAAAAGAAATTTGAAAAAAATGTTAATTTTTCTTTGAGCCAACCTAATACATATTTATAAATTTGCTTTCCGCCTGTGGGTTAACCCATGTGGATGTAGAATGGGTTCCTTCCATTTTCATTTCCATGAATTCCACAACCAATTCTTCTATGTCATCTTTACTTCATTAGTTAATAAGCACTGTAAGAAAACTCACTTATAACTCAAATAAAGTTCCTTTGCAGCATACAATTCTTTTTCTGTTGCTAAAGAACCCAAGGGATTTGTAATAAGGGCGAAATGTTTAAATCTTCCTAGAAATGTGCTCTGGTCCCATAATGGATGTGCAATGTCAATTCTTCCATCAACAACTTTGTCCTAAAATAAAATATTCATTTAGTTTATACAACTCTCATAATTTCAAAATTGTTAGCTTTCAGTGATATTAAAAGTTTAGAACGCAATCCTAGATACACACTAAAAACAAATAACTTTCATAAATATTTATTTATCTTTCCTCAAAACTTCACAGAAGAAAGCAACATTTCTTTGACCCATATATTCCTCTCTATGCCTCGACTACTGGGGTTTATATCTTCATTAATTAGTCCATTTTCTTCAGGGAGCCAAGGAAATACAGGAAGATACGATAGATAAGGAAATACCGAAAACAGCAGTTTTGCCATCACCCCCCTAGTGCCTAATGACAATGTTACATAAAACGAAACAAAATCAAAATTCAAAAAATAAACTTACAGGTTTCATAAGATTCAACATTTTCTTGGGTAAATTTTGATTTCTACAAAATTGGCGATTGTTATGTTCAAATTCGATTCTTGGGCTTATTACTTAAGTTTCTGCAGAATACTTTTTAAATATCCTGATTACATAATTCTAAAAGGAAAACAATACAACAAAAACGTCATACTCATTGCACTTGGCATTGACATTTGACAAGGATGTCAATCTTTCTAAGTAATTTTTAATACCAAACTTTACTATTGTTGATGTGCGCTAATTTTTATTTTCAATTTAATATAGCACGGGTATTTTGGTCATAACATATTAGTATATTATTGCGAACGACGCTCATAAACGAAACGATGTAAGAAAATAATTCCCCTAGAAGGAAATTAGAAATAGAATTTAGTTTTAGAACTTAATAATATAACTTAGTTTGTTTATGTTAGAATTCGTGGATGTGGTTGCTAATCAATTAATTTTAATTAGTTATTTAATTCTAGATTATGGTAAGTGTTGTTTGTTTACGTCTAACGTGACATGTTTAAGACTTTATTTCTGACCTTGCTTACATTCGGTTAATGTACTAGACCATTCGCAAATAGGTTGTATACCGCAATACGAGCTCTAACGAGTTAGTTTTCTTTTAACGATCGATGCGTTCACAAGTTAAGTGAGATCAATTAAAAGTTTAATAGTGGTTCTGTGGTACATTTCAAAATTTCAATATTGCTGAACTTACAATTTCTGTTTCTCTGAGTGTATGATTTTGCTCTTATTGCAATATTTGAATCTCGATAGGATTATATTGTAACAATAGCAAAAATCTTTCATTTGAATAGAGTGACATAATTGGACGTATGGCTTCGGAGAACACCAGACGCCAATACCAATTGTTTACGAATAGGTGAACACAAATCGATTGTAAATTAAGATTTTTTATAAAATGTTTCATAATATTAATAAAGTATATATAATGTTAATATTTAAAATGCTTAGAATATATACTACAAAAACATTTTAGTTCATATACAAATATATGTTTTTAATGAATAGATTAAATATTATAAGTTCATTAAAAACAAACTTTGTCCAAATTTTCACAATCAATTCAAAACAATGAAATCGTGTCTAATAATTGATTTTTTTTTATCAAGTAAGTGTAATTTTTTAATAACTTACTGTATGTGTAAACTTACTCGCTCCCTCGCTGTGAATTCTCCGGTTTTATGTTTTAATTTAATGCACCTTCTCATGATGAAATTGATGTGCCAAAAAATATTTCAAAAATCAATAGTCATAATAAAGATTCACAGGCTTAGATCAAGCTTGGGTCTCGATCCATCTGCGGGGTTGGAGGCGCACTGAGGCAGGCATAAGTGATTTAATTTTTAATTCTAAGGCAACGCGCCAGTTAGATAATCAACATCGCCTAAGATTCAAGCCTGCGCTTAAAATATAAACCCGTCAATTTGTTTATCTATACTATTTATGTATAGGCATAAAATTACATGATTTATCAATGCTCACACTAAACGGTCCTAGAAATTTGAAATTAGTAGAGAACTTCCTCGGATACTTTAAGATACATTAATGAGGATTTTTTTAAAGTCCATCAATAAAAAAGTGTAAATAAGTGTTGAAATTGGTGCAAAAATTTTTTTTTCTTAGTTTATCATTATGATCTTGATCACTTTGAAAAATATATTCTTCTAAAGAAATAATATATTATATTTTAACATGATTTTATTAACTCGACTTTATCTATGTATCAAAACAGAATTATAGAAATCGAATTTCACTGACTTCTATAGTTATTGAATCGTCATAGCACCTTATGATTATGTGATGTTCTGATGAACATAGAATAATGTGGTATCATGGCACTAATTCGATAAGCTAAAAAATTAGCATTGAAACTCCATAACGAAACAAAAAATTATCTCTGTTTTTGGACTTGCTGGAATAGTCTTGAAACGTATTCCAATCATGAACGATATTCAGATTTTGACGACGGATCTAAAAGGTTGACACTAGAACTTCATCCGAACTGTGTTTGAACTTTTTGATATTTACACTATTATGTTGTCAATAGCCTTGCCCTATACGGTATTCTAGGAGGTGATTTGAAATCAACCCGAAACTCAGAATCCTGTGGTCTAACTCAAGTCAATGTGAATAATCGTATTGAGGCCTGAATGGTATGAGGCTATATATAAAAAATGTTATATCGCAAGTCTCGTCTTAAGATATCGGGCGCAACACTGTCGTAAGTAAGCCTTGCTTCCCTACACGATACCGGGTCGGTCTACTTTACAAATTATATAAATTAATAAGAGGCTATATTTTCTATTAAAGTACTAGCTTTTCCCTGCGACTCCGCCCGCGTGGATATCCATATCTATAAATATTTTCATTTTTTATAACGATCGACCACGCTGTTAACCATGATTCCCAAATGTTGTTTCTTTTTTCAATTTTTGATTCCATTTCTGGTCCAATCTTTGATTTCGATTCTGTTCAAAATATGCATAATTCCCCCGTCCGTCCAAACGTATGGACATACAACGCATTCTTTCATCTTTTATATCGACCAATTACCACTCATGATCTCAATCTTGGTCCTGTTTTTGATTCAATGCCAGAAGCTCCCATATACTTACAACAAAAACACACGTATTTCCGCTATTTCTTTTATTATGAAACGATCTCACGCTCTTGATCTTGATCTCGATCCTGCTCGCAATTTCAATATCAAACCGAAATCATTGGGTGATGCGTGTACGAACATATGGACAGACAGACAGAAAGACGGACAAAAATTTTAAAAAATTGTTGTATTAGCTTGTATTTTATTGTATTAGTTGATCTAATAAAACTCTCCTATTAGTTTTCTTCAATGCCTATAATGTACGAACATCGGCCTGTAACAATTTCATTATGTATATATATATAAATATAGACATTTTCAATAACTTCGCTCGTAACTTCGTCCGCGTGGACTACAATATTTAGATCATTTCAGAAGCGTTTGTGACGTTTATTCATATTTTTCTCATACAACGATTTTAAAAGGACCTCCCTAATGTATGAAAGGCAGTACTACGTGGAAGTTATGCTGTATCTCTGGTTTTACTCAACCGAAATAGATGAAACATGGCTTAGATGTTAAGTTGAACTCCAAATTACCAAATTATTAAACCGTCATCAAAATCGGTTCAGCGATTTTTATGTGATATTGTAAGAAACATACAGATAGACAGACAGACAGAAATCATATAAAATTTTCTTTTGGCTTCTGTTGCTCTAATAAAGACCCTCCAAATCAGTTTTTTTTTTAAATATCTGTAATGTACACACATCTGCTTGTTACAATTTTATTATATGTATAGATTTGAAAAAAAGATAAAAAAAAATAAACCAATGCAACATAAAAGGAAACATCCCTTTAGGGAACGTCCATAAACCACGTGGTCATATTTTAGTCTCTCTAGGACTCCTCCCTCCCCCCATGTGGCCTCACGTAGCCTTTTCTATGATCCCCCCCCCAACCCAATGGAACGTGGTTTTTTTTCACGATACATTAATTTATTTATAAAATAAAATAATTAATAATAAATTAATTTATTAACAGTTTATTTTTTCAAATAATGTATTTAGTTATTTGATTCCTCTTGTTAAATTAACTTCGGGGGAGGGGGGGGTCACTCAAATTATCTTATTCAACAAAATTTTCATCTGAAGAAAACCACGTAGCTTTGCTCTCGACTCCCTCCCCCCTATTACGTGCCTCAGCGTAGCGCTTAAGCTTATCCCTCCCCCCCCTTGGTCGAGCTACGTAGTTTATGGACGCTCCCTTACAAATGGGTAAACACAGCATTAAAAGGCAAAAAATAATTATCGAACGTGTTCTCTGTGTTTAACTCGATTGAGCTTCACTGTAAATCATGTTTGTAGTAAAGTTTTTTATTTGAATGTTAAAACGTGATATGCATTTCCTAAAAAATACGTAAACAAACGATTTGGTTTTTTAAGCGTTCTTCATTTTCACTTTGTTATACTTTGTTCTATTATACTTTACTGAATACTTCATTTTATTATACTTTACTAAAAAACACGGTTTACATGTAGGTTCTTTGGGGTAGATGGAGAGAAAAGGTTCGACAATTTTCTTTTGCTTTTTAGTGCAATACCTACCAATTTATGTAATATTTGGAAAAAGAAGTATCGGTATTGAATACAGACTCATGTCGATATCGAAATCTTGAACAATAACTCAATCAGAATTTAAAAAGTGATTGAGGTGATCATGATTGATAGAGAGATTGCTTTATCAAAGACGAAGGGATCCATTTTATGTTTACACAGGTGGAAACACAAGTGGGAGTTAGGTTGAAATAAATAAAACATTCTGAAAAAGTTACCTTTGCAGTAATGCACGGTTGATAGAAAAACATAATATGGATTGTGAAAGATGTTATTTAGTAGTAGTTGTTAATTTAAGTTTTATTTTATAAACAAAATCGCAAGTACTTGAAAAAGTTTACGATTAGTACAATTACTTATAAGTATTTCATCGAAATGAAAACAAAGTACATGTCGTTCGAATTTAAGCAATCATAATCTACTACCCTATTACCTAATGGTAGAAATAAGCTCCATTCGATTCAAAGTAACAGTATTGCCAAATACCGACATTTCTTCCCAGTTTAGACAAATAGATTTGTTAGTCAAAGGTAATTAAAAATCGTTGATTATAAATTTTTGAACTCATATGTATCTATAAAAAAAAATGTACGAAGTCTTTGTTTTAGTTTCAAAAGTATAATGACAACCATTTTTTTAAAACAGACATTATGTATACATTTCAAGATACGCCTATTCGAATCTTATCTGTATATCCAAGCAGACAAAAGAAAGTAATCAAATATTATTTAACTTGTTAAAGAAATTATGTTTAGGCATTAAAAAGTTTATTAAAGAAAAATTCATTAGGTAATAATTTATTGTCTTATAAAAAGTCCATTTTTAGATATTATTTACGTGTCATATTAATGGTCTCCAAAAAGTAATCCTTCTTATGGAGATCCACTTTTTAAGGACCAAGGACGTATCCAACCTTCAAATCGGGATGGTGACCCATATGAGTTTCAGCCAGGACTGGCTCTAATTTTATTAAAATAATAGGACAAAGACCCAACCCAGAGGGGCATGCCCGCAATGACACTTCCTTTGATCCGCTCTTGTAGAGGATAATTAATTTATACCTGATACTAAAACGATCTCTTTTATTATCTAAGCTAATGTAAAATAAAGATTTGCCCACTGATGTTTATTTACTCAATGGACTTACCTATTAGAATAAAAAATAGATCATTGCGTATTGCACCTGAATGTATAATGCGTTTCGCTGTAATTTTAGAATATATTGCCTGATATCACCCAAAATCAAGAATTTTGACATGCCGTTTATATGGGTATTTCAACTTTCATGAATGGCCATGATGCAGAGTAGAGTGACTGCAGCGAGCTCTTTCTTCGCGAAAAATAGTCAATCGAATATGGCGGCTGTTTTTGATACAGCCGATATGACTATTACGAAAAATTCCAAAATACTAGTAAATGTAGAAGAAGCTTTGGCTGACTTGATCGTAGTTTCATATATAACAGAAAACAAACAATTTCAAGGAGTGCTCTTAGATTCACACAAATGGTACGTATTCGATTGTTCACATAAAATTATTGATTTGTTTTTCATATCTTTGTAAATCTTCCTAGTAATCTTACAACTTTTTATTGTAGTAATTTGCCTTTCGGAGTATATAGTTTAAATCCAGCTTTCAAAAAGTCAAATATTGAAAATAAAGATGATAAGTTGCACACGGTTAGTCAAAGATTTGTCTACCAGGAACCACAGTACTCAAAGCAACCTAAGCCAAAAATACAGCAAAGACAAAAGATGACTGTACGATTAAGACCAAGAAAAGTTTTATGTTCTAAATGTAAAGGTATCTGCAATGAAAATAGTGAAAACGTCGACGTTGCAAGAAAACGTAAATTTATGGAGCATGACTCATCTTTGGAAACAGAATCTGTGCAAAATGTAGACATTGAAAAGAAATTTCTCATGGGAAATAGCCTAATTCCAAAGCTATCAAGATTAAACTCTACTGAGATATCTAATGCCATAAAAGGAACTAAGAATAAGCCTAACACTAACTCTGAAGGCAGAGGTATTAATAAATCAAGTAATGAAGACATTGGTGATATTAACAGGGTAACTCGTGAACTAACTTTTGTAAATGTGTCTGATGAATTCGCTGGAGAATATAATTGTGATATTACGACTGAAAAATCAGAACCAACAAAAGAAACTTGTGATAGTGCATTCACCACATTTTTCTCCAATGCAAAAACCTTAAAAATATGCTTTGGTGAAGGTGAAGGTACTGTTGTTAAAATTCCAGCATTGGTGGGTGATTATAATGAAGATTCTGGTGTATGTGATTTGAATAAACGGGCTGATCCTAAAGCTGCAAGAAAAGCTCTAAAGAAAGCAAAAAAACAAGCTAAAAAAATAGCAAACAATCATGACAATAAACAGTCACCCAAACATCTTGGAGCCTTATCTCCTCGTAATAATTTGTCAGATAATGTGGTCATAGAGGATCCTTTGGAGAAGAAACACAAACACAAAGCAAAACACAAAAAAAAAGACAAACTACAGAGGAAAATGATAAGGGATGAAAACTTGAGTAAAACAGCTCAAAATGAGTCTATAGGTTATTTTAGTAATATAAAACAGCACTGTCTAAAACAAAAACTTTCCATCAGCTTAAGGAGATTGAGCAGTAATTCTTATGAGCGGCGTAGTGAAGATGCAATAGAAAGTGGATCTGAAGGATGGGAAAGTGATACGGTGCCAGAATTTCCAGCTGCTGGTTCAAGCAGTATGGGTGGACAACCTTTGAGTGTTGCACCAGGAGATATTGTTTGGGGAAAAATTATTGGATTTCCATGGTGGCCAGGACGCGTTACCAGTGTAACACCCTCTTCATATGCATATGTGTCATGGTATGCTTCTACAACATCATCACTTATGCCATGCGATAGGTTGAGTCCATTCCTCGAAGACTTCAAGGTGAAATTTCCACTTATAATATTTTTATTTTTACCCACTATTGTCATTTTTAACATTTTACATTAAGTGCCGCGTAACTTTAGACCTGTTTTATACTTGCGCGGTGGACGACTTTATGGTCCTTTTGGTGGTTTGAGGACTGAGGTGGAGAGCCGGATGGGTCATATCGGGAAGAAGCCTTTTTTGTCCAATACAGTCTAAAATTACTGACACTTATTGTACCTACTTTTATTGTATAAAAACATGACAGATTACAAAATTTATTATATCTGTAGAATTCAGAGCTCTATTTTCCTGCAAACAATGCTTTGATTTGTTTACATAATTTACAACAATGATATAAGCATATCAAAGCATTTAGCAGTAAACAACAAATCACAAATGCAATATATATACGCATTTTCAGTTTCATGAAATTTAAGTTTCCACAAAACATTAACTTTAGAATTAAAAGAAAGCCGGCCTTCGTGTTAATGTGACATGAAGAAGCCTTCACTTAATTCGGGATCAGAATAACTGCATTTACTTCCTCAATGTTAAGTGTGACGTGACAATCCAATGACTTATCAAAATACTTCTTGTAGATGATGCTGTTAAAAGTTACTTTTAACATTGGGAAAGCTTAATATTTCTCCAGTATCAATCCAAAGAATCTTATTTTCATAACTCTTATGTAGTTGGCTGTTTAGTCTACAAACACCTTGCATAGGGATTAGAACTGTTAGTCTGGATGGATGAGTCATATTACACAAACTGCTCCTTATGCAAGGAACCTAAACCTAACCTAACCTATTCTAAATCTATATTTGTCACTGTACAATCAATGGCAATTTGGCTACCAGAATGATCATGACCATTATCAAATTAATTAATTTGGAGGCTTTCTCAATATTGTACTTTGTCAAAACTTATAAAACCAAAGTATTAGTCTACCTGATTTTACTAGCATCGCTGTTCATGTGCCAGGAAATAACATAGCAATAACATTTTTTCCTATTTCACCATCACAATTAACCCTGGTTTAATCATTACTGATGGTGTTCTTATGGCATATCTTTTTATGTTATTCCCTAGTAATGCATTTTATGATTCAACTATGTTTGTCCACTATAATGCAACTATGTCTTGGACTGTTGTTACTGTAATATATGTGACTACTAGGAAGCTAATAATTCAAACTGAATATTTAAAAAAAAAATTTGAATTTATTCTGGACTCTCATTATGTTCTAATCTATTTTTCAGGTGCGCTATAACAAAAAAAAGAGAGGGCCATACAAGGAGGCAGTGAAGCAGGCAACTCAAGAAGCTCAGAAGAATGAATCTCACAATGAAGACCCTCTTGCCAGTCCCATACAAGGTAGCATGAAAAATGTATCACCCCACCCAATTGATGTGTTCTATTAGGTAATATAGGAGTTAATTGTGCTTAGAACATTGAACTGATAGCCTACAAATGAACTGGTAACAAATTGAAAATGAATCTAAGCATACTATTGGTCTCCGCAATAATAGCAAACAACTTAGTAACAACTATCTAAATAAATATATATGTATGTGTCACAATAACTAAAAGTTAAAACAGGTATTCATTCATGGACATTAGTCAATTTCTTACTTATCACATGTCACTTTATAGTCTGGTCATTTATAAAACATCATTTCAATATTCTAAGTAATTATGTAGAAATTGATATGAAAACATGTGATATTCCATTCATCCCTATTTTTTAAGATATTATACACTAAAGATAAGTTTTGAAATATTTTTGTTTTTATAATTGGTAATGATTATCCTTTGGTGAGAAAATAATACATAACAGAATTCTGAGGCAAGTATATACTGTGATTACTTAAGTTGTAGTCTCTGGAATTCAAAAATTGTTTGTTTAGTTAGGTAAATACTGGAATTGAAGAAACTGTCCATATATTTAATGTGTCATTATATTTTTACATAATGTAAAATGTGAATCTGATTCAATGTAACAAAAATATAAGTTATCCATTCTACAACTCTACATTAACTTCCCATTAAGTATTTTGCATTCAATACATATACATACACCAAAAATAATATCATTGTTTTTTTGCAACTAAATAAATCAGATTTTAAAATATAAGAAAGTACAATAAATCTATTAGGTATTTTCTGTAAAAAAGAAATGATATTAGATCTTTACTACATAAAAAACATTATATTGGTATGTCATTGTGTTACATTTTTACACTTGGCTCTTTTGACCTTTTTATGTGCCTACTTACATTCACATGTAAACAATTTATATTTATAAATATCTATATTGTGTGATACAATGTAATTCTATATTGCCTTCATTACCTCATTTAAATTATTCTTCCAAAAAGTTGCACTAGGGCTTACCTAAAGAAAAAATTCTCTGAAATAACCCTGTGTATACATGCACCTTTCGTTTTTGTACTTACATGCCTTTATATTTTTAGTAATTGACAATAAAAAAAATTCATATATAAAAAAAATAGCTTAGAAAAAGCACATTCTGTGTTCACACGGACAAAGCTGCGGCCAATGTAATTATTTATATTTTTGCTATTCATTTTGACTGTTCTTTTATAATAACAAAGTTTGTTGGGCTCATCAGCACCAGTCATTGATTCTTTCCAATAACTATTTTTTTGTGTAGTCATTTTGATATTAACATTTATTTGAGGTACCATACACTCATCAGCTATACTTTTGTATTTTCAATTAAATTGAAATCTGAATGGTGCATCTAAATATGATGTCTCAATATTAAGTTATGTTTTTCCGTATACAATTGTACAGATATTTATTTATGCTATTACTTAAATCATATTTACTTACATTTCATTATCTTTTAGTCTTCTAGTAGAAATATTTTCATTGATATAAGAATTTAATCACTTTTAAACTTATGCCATTCTTTTCCATGAAACCTCTCTTATTATTGTTAGTTTATGTGTGTACATAACATCGAAAAGATTTTTTTGTTTATGGCTTTTTTAGGGAACAAATAAATGTTTGTGTCACCCTACAATAAATAATGACCACCCCACATAATTTATACAGCACCTAGGGAATAACTAACACATCATTGTTTTAAAAATAATTTATTGCTTTTTGAAGGTCCCAGATTGTATATGTTCAAAAACCTTGCTGATGAAAGTTTGTTTCACAGTTTTCGTGTGCACCATAGAGGTAGCATCTACTGTCATAGACTGTCAGTTGTGAACATAATAGGGACGTAAAAGTGTAAGATCTGGTACCACTTATACAATTTCACTCAATGGCAGAATTTAGGTGCAAGTTTCTTCAAAGCATACTCCCACCATATCTATACATATATAATGAAAATAGGTTGTCTTTGTTCGCTAATCACGTAAAAACTACTAAACGTATAGACATGGGACTGGGACCATTCGATGCGGGATGATTTGTAGATGGTTCTAGACTACTCATTTTTCGAATTCCGTAAATCCTTCGCCATTTTATTTATAAATAAAAATTACCCAGCGAAGCGGGCGGGATAGCTAGTGAAATATAAAAATAAAAAGTATGCAAGTCACAACACCTATTTATAAACCCAAGAAGTATAAGGATGATTCCATTTTAACTATGATTTTTAATGTTCTCTATTGTTCTCACTGGTCATTAATTAAAAATCTTTTAATGAAATTTTTGTGTTAATTGAATAATTATAAACATATTTCGACATTATTTTTATATAATATAACTTGCCATTCAGAGAAAACTTTTGTTATATCACTTAAATATTGGTACCGTATTATGTCAGTACTGTGTCCAAACATGACACAGTACTGACATTTAACCCCTTATTGCATGAATTATGAAGGAGTGGAATAAAAAATTTTTTTTTATTGAAATCATCTTTTATTTCTTATACATTAACAGAATAATTTGGAAAAAAAAAATAAAGTACTTACTTTAGAAATTACTACACGAAGCCATTATGCATTATAGTAGAACTATGACGATCCATATATGGCTTCGTATGCATTAATTAAAAAATTAAATTATGTCTTATGGAATTCTTTGAAACAATTTCTCTTATCGTTGAAACATAAATGAACATTACATTTCCCACATTTCGTAAACGAACGGAATTTCGAACAGTTTTGACAAATTTGTCGAATTGATTTCGTCCATTCGGGGAAATGGTCCACATTATCAGACCATACAGAATCTAGTGGTAGGTCCTGATGCCTGGCTGGAGTTTTTCGTGCCATTTTATTGGGCACAGGCGAATCAGGCAAGCTGGTTCGAGTGGCGTTATGTCTTTTGGGGGTATCAAAATTTTTGGCCATCACCGGACTGTTGACTCGGCTGGTTGAATTGGCTCGACTTGAGGTCGGTGTTCCTAAGAGGCTAGCTGGACGACCACGTTTTTTTGCCCACCACTTTTCCTGCTTTACGCATATGCTCGGAAATTGCCAGTTTGAAATCAAATAGCGGCAGATATTCATTTACATTAATTCGACGCCATAGCAACCAGCTATTTACCAATGTCATGTCTATCATATGGAAAAAAATTCTTTTGTACCATTGGCGAGATCGAAGGTGTATTCGGTAATAACCAAGCATGGAGTCCAATAAATCGACTCCCCCCATGTGTTGGTTATAAACATCGACTGCTTGGGGGGATGTTATATCCTTGTATTGTTTTTCTTTCCGAAAATACCTTTTCTTTGTTGTTGTAGGCTCACTACCTACGTAAGCTGAGAGCATATTTACCGTCTTATTATCGAACCAGGACACTAAACTTAGCTTCACGTTATCTATGACCGCTGTTTTCTCTACCATACTTCCTCGTCCATTCTTTTTTCAGCTCCTTTTCAGTAGGCATATCTGAGTTAGGCACACGGTTAAGCCTCACAGTTCCCAGTGGCAACAAACCATTTTGAAGTAAATAAACTTGAAGATTTGGACTATTGAACCAGTTGTCAAAACAAATCTTGTAGTTTTGATGCTTTGACACTGTAGAAGTGAGTCTGGTCACGACATTAGAACTAACACCAAGATTAGGTGCATCTGAAGGGAAAGAATCGCTTTGCTCTCCAGCAAATATGTCGAAATCGTAGCTGAATCCTGACACTCCGCTCAAAACTTGATTTTTGAACCCCCATTTATGAGGTTTTGCAGGATTATACTGCTTAATTTCGTGACGACATTTGGTTGGAATGATTTGCTCATCCACTGCAAGAAATTCTTCTTTGGCACTAGTAAAAGACGTTCACGAATTTCATCCAAAACTGGTCTGATTTTGAAAAGTTTATCATGACCATCAGTTCCATGGGGCTTGAAGTTATCATTATTATTGAAATGTAAATTCTTTTTACAGCCTCGAATCTGTTACAAGTCATGGTTTCGTAAACTTGGGACTGGCGTTTATGTTTTGACCAATACATTCTTGTGGATGGCAGCTTTACACATGACATGAAGATAACGATTCCAATGAACTGCTCAATATCTTCTCTCGTTATGTTTGCCGGCTTACTAACGTTAGTTTGAACAGATTTTAAATTAGACTGGTGAACGATAATTTCAATGAGATTATCAGTGAATAAGAATTTAAAAGTTCTTGAGGTGTTTCTAGCTTTTTATCTCATCCGGCAAATCAGAAGAACCAGTAAATTTAAAGTTTTTCGTCAAAAGGTTCAATTTTTTCATTTTTCCAAGTTACTTTGTCTTTTTGTTTTTTGTAGTTTTGTTTTTTTTAGATGTTGATGAAGCCTGTAAGATTTGTGGGTTAATGTCATTATCAGAGCAATCTGATTCAGATTCAGGTATAATAATATTTTTTGGGTCGAGCACGGTGTGAGTTAGGTTCATAGTTGGGATCAGAGTCAGAATCCAAATCGTCATCACTCAAAACACCATCACCAGGAATAGTGTTTACATGCTTGGAAGAACCATAAAAGAGGGAAGGATCCATTTCTGCAAAGAAAAAAGCACCTGAATGCATGCGAAGCCATATATGCCCCATAATGTTTTTAACCACAATGCATGCGGCCAAATATGGCAGTATCGAAATAAAGCTCAAAAACAAACAAAAAAAAAAAATGACAAAACGACCATTATATCTTATTCAAGTATGTGTAAACATTTCATTTTGAAATTCTGCGCTTTTTTACTTACCGTTTTATTGTTATTTTCACGTTAGTAAAATCAACACAAATTAAAAGCACTCTGACGATTGGACACGCTGAACATAACCTCGAATATTTTGACAGATTGCACTTACTATAGACAACAAAAAATACGTTCCGCTTAACGAAGAAATAATGTTCATGGATTCTACCTTCATTATGAAAAAACAATATTCTGATATCGTGAAAAAAAATAGTTAACTTTTAAAGCCATGAGTGGCTTCGTATGCGGTAAGGGGTTAAGTGATATAATAGGAGTTTTCTCTGAATGGCAAGTTCTATTATATAAAAATAATGTTGAAATATGTGTATAATTATCCAATTAACACAAAAATTTCATTAATGGATTATTAATTAATGACCAATGAGAACAAACATAACAAACAATATAGGACATTAAAAATCACAGAATGGAATCACCCATAAGTTGACCAGCGATACTGGTTGATACTGTTAAAAATTAATGTTATTTGTGTGTATAACACAGTACCTAATATTCCTAAAATATCTCTATTTACTTTGTTTACATATTTGTTTGATGTTATTTGATGAAAAAAATATCTGTTATTGTTGTTTTTACTTTTTCAGTTGTATTTATTTTTCAACAAACAGTATTGTGTTATTGCTCTAGATAATTGTTGCTCACATTTCACTGGAATAATGTGGAGTGTATTTGAATTAAAATGTCTTATGTTTTAAGTAGCATTAATTTATTAATGACTTCAATTTTGCAGATCCAAATATAATTTCTGTACCATAAGTATTGAATAATCTGTGGAAGACAGTTCTATGAATTAGCATGGAAAATTATGGTAGTGTCACCAAAACACTCCAAAGTCTTATGAATATATTTGAATCCGTTTCACATTATTCACACTATAATAATTTTAGTGTCATGGGAGAACTAAATTTTTATTCGACAGTGTTACATTCACCATCCATGCGGCCACTTTAAAAATATGGACAGTTTCTTTAATACTGTGTAAATATCATTCCAAACAAATATTGTGTGACTGATGAGTCACACATACTGGAGTAGGATAGATGCTAGTTGGTTTTAAAGATATGTTCAAGGACAAGGTTATATGTTCCAAAATATTCAAGATGTCTATTCAGAAGGAAAGTACTTTAAAAATGTATATTTTTTAGTTGTAGCTAATGTTTATTGTTTGTAATAATTTGGTCTTGTTTTATGTTAAATGATTTTAGTTAAAAAATAACAGTTCTTTGCATTGGAGCTATTGTATAAAATAAAGTTTTAAAAAACGTTATTTATTTTTAAATACCTAGTGTATCATCATAAGTTATGCATTTTACCATAAACAATATAGGAACCATGTGATTCTATACATATTCTACATTATTAACAGTTCTTGTAACAAAAACTGCAGTTAATGTAATTGATGCTATACTATTTTGGTTTCCATTTTTTTAATATATGTATATCCTAAACATTTTAATGTTTATAAAATACATATAAATCAATTCAAACTAAACACACTAATGATTTTTGCGCTTTTCATTTACCATTTTGATGTAACCAAAATTTATGAAAATGACTTTGATGTAAATTGTAATGTTTATGTAATTATTGTAGATATTTTGCTTTTTGAAATTTTTTTCCATATGGATATGTACTATAAAACTTTTTTTGGTTTTGAGATTTAAATGTCACATAAAAATATCAAGATTTATTAAGAAATGTCCCCATAATCTTAAACACTAATTACTCTCAAATAAAATCACTTTAAATATGGAATACCTATATAAGCTTCTCATATTAATTACACTATTTTTCTCTTGCAATAAAATATATATTCATTTTGTTACAATTTTTTTTTTTTATCTACTTAAATTCAATTCAACCTACAGTTTACTTATTAGTATGTTGAACATAAACTAACATTAGGTAAATTCTAATTTTTGACTTTCAAACAATAGAGTTTACTCTAACGATGCAACTATTTGTTCTAGTGATGAAAAAACTATTGTGCAAAGACTGTTAAGTTTAAATTTATCCACAAAAAATTTTTTATTGAAAATAAATTTCTGATTAGGAAATTCATGTTTTCTCATTATTTTCCTGAGTATTATGATTTTTGTAAGCGTTTAATGTATCAGATAAAAATTTTGTCTGAAATTCAAGAAAAATAAAAATCAAATTTATAGTCATCAACCATGTTTAATCATATGAATGAAAGGGTCACATTTTAGTTGAATTGGTGTGAAATGTGCCATTTATGTCCTATTTTTTTTACATCAGCAGCCTGTTGCTCTAAACTTAGTAACAATAAGCACTATGATCAACATTAAAAATATAGTAGAATTTGTAGTCAACAACCAATGTACATCAGAAATTGTTAACACTTTTTTGTGACAGATATAAAACTGTAGATATGCATATAATTTAAAGTTTAAAACTCTGCCATACCACTTAATTGATAGTTGTAACATCTCATGCTCCTGAAATATATTTATATGTGCAATTTCAGAGTTATTTCATTTCATTGCTTATTTCTAAATCTATTTCATTTCATTGCTTATTTCCAAATCTATTTCAAATTTAAAATACTGATTCTCTTGAATATTCGTCTGTTATTGCTAAATAATACAAATCACATTCTAAAATGGGGCTAATTAAAGAATAGTTAATATATAACTACCTTATAAGAAATATTATTGCTGTTCGTACAATAAGTAATAAATTATGTATTAAAAGTTGGGGAAAAGTTTTTCGAACTTTATAAGTAAAAAGTTGCAGTTAAAATCTATTTGGTTAGTTTTGTATTTTAGTTAGTATCTGCCTAGTTTTGATACTAGTAAATAGAGGACATTTTAAAAACAGAAAAATAAAAAGGAAAAACTGTGTCTCGCTGTTTTTCTATTGTTTTTCTGTCCACCAAAATGAGTGAATTTATCATAGAAATTCGATACATTTTGAAATTTTATCACAAAAAAGAGGAAAATGCGTCACAAGCAGCGAAAAAAATTTATGACGTCTATGGACCTAATGCAGTGTCGGTAAGAGGAGCACAAAACTGGTTCAAACATTTTCAGTCCACTTTTGTTTTATGTCCAAGATAAACCTTAATCTATTTGACATGTTATGGATAAAGTCGCTGCCATTTGGAAAAAGTAGACCAAGATTGACATATTAGTTCTTATGACATAGCTGAAGAGTTGGGGATTGACCACAAAACAGTTTTGACCCATTTGTAAAAAGCTGGACATACCAAAAAGCTCGATACCTGAGTCCCACACAAGCTCTCTGAAAGAAATCTAATGAATTGTGTGCTCATTTTCGATTCTCTATTGAAACATAATGAAAGCAAACGGTTTATGAAAAGATTGATCACTGATGATGCAAAATGCATTACATAAACAAAATCGTGTGAAAATAATCATGGTTAAAAGGCAAACAAGCTCCACAGACTAGTGAAATTTAGATTAACTCGCAATAAGTTGATACTATGTATATGCTGAAATTGGAAGGGAATTATTCATTATAAACTTTTACCGCCGGACTATAGTCCCAGATGGTAAACCTGCAATTTTAAAGATCGTAAATGATGCATTCAATCTGCCACAAAAATCAGTGTAGTCGAATGTTAGATAAGGACGCATTCTATAAAGCACAGTTTTGTATTTTTAAAGCGTCTATTGTTTAGAGTAAAAACAGTTAAACGCCTATTGTTTAGAGAAAAAACAGATATAAGCCGGGTCTGCGAGTGACAAACTTATTAGTGCTGTTTAGTCGGCCGGAGAATATCTGTAAACAATACTCGCATTCACTAATTACAAGTTATTTTAATAATAATTCATTACCTTACAAGTAAGTAAGAGTCATGATTTAACTTAGTAAAGCATTAAATCTTTTATTTATCTTCTGTAGTAATTAAGAGGAATTTTTATAGCAATTCATAATATTACTGATCTAACAACTTTGGTATTAACATCAATTTATGAAAATATATTTAGTTTCATATAGGTAGCCATCTATTTATTAATTACATGTCTGCATATTTTTTGCAATTTAGTTTTTTCTTCAAATATGTCTACTGATGCATAAGTTTCGAATCAACCACTACAAACTTTTTAAAGTCTGGTACAGTGAATCAAAAATCAGTAAAAAAACTAATAGTGTACATATAGGATATATAGTTAAAAAATTTAATTTAGAAGAATGTGGTGATAATTTTTTGTTAGATATTAGGAAACGAAGTAATAATTTTTGGTCATATGTAAAAATAAAACTTGAGCTCATAGAAATTAAAATAATATTCTTAAAAAATATAAAACGAACTTCAAGGAGAACTATTGCCTTCTACACATAAAAATATAAACCTTTAATGGCTGGGTGACTTAAAAAAAAGTTTACCGAAGTAGTATTAAAACAAAAACAAGGCACGTGGGACCTATTTTGCAACAACTTAGTCCAAAGGAATTAACTTATGTGACACAAGTAAGTCTGCTCAAAAGGAAAACGTGATGCAGAAATGTTATCAGTAACGTGACCAACTGTACTCATTTACTGATTTTTGTACTCTTTTTTTTTCGCAAACCGTACTCTTTTCAAATCCGCTACTCTGAAAGTACTCATTTGTATAATTTTATACTCCTTTGTATTTCTAAAACATTTTTTAGGTTATTTTATTTCAATTTCATTAATTAAATATTTAAAATTATTTTGACAGTGATTTGAATTTCACGCGCGCATATTGCTAGCCGTTTCCGGCACGTCAGAGGACAGGGCAAACACCAGACATGAGTTTGACAGTGATTTGAATTTCGCGCGCACATATGGGTGCGTTTCCGGCACTATTGAGCGGCCGTATTATGTACCTGGAGAGATAGATAGATACTACAGACCTCTTTTTCTAACAACGTCAAAATTACATCTGTGAAAAGAGATGGATATATCTATCTCTCCAATATTTGTGTACGTAATCCCCAGGCTGATCTTTGATGTGCAGTGTGTACGGTATGCTTGACAGTCTTCACGCATTATCATGCGTCATCGGTCGCATCGGTTTAGGTCACCACTTGGTGCGGGTTGTCAATACGACATTTCTAAGTAGATGTTCTAATCTATTTTTTTTTTAGGAACGGCTACTTCAATTACCATTATTTCTTTGGCAAAATTGTCTCATAAGGGGACGACATTATGAATATTTCTCAAAAGATGCATGATAAATTGCATTGCATTTCAAATGGACCCTTCTAAATAATAAAATTGAATGGAAAGAAGTTTCTTCAGCAGTCGAATTTGTAATGAAGGAAGTAAAAGATATTGTTATTAATGACAATTTTCTCTTTGAAGAAATTTGAAGAGTAAATTTATATTTAATGAAGAAAAATTGAAGAAATGGAACGATGAGAAAATAGAACTTGACAAAAGATAGGTAGAAATCTTTCGGCATTTTAAAGTAGAACATATCCCACATGAAAATTTAAAAGTTTTAATAGAAATTTTCTTATGTTGTCCAGACACTAATGCTGCTTTTGAAAGTGTATTTTCACTAGGGAATGATTATTGGAGCAGTGAGAAGTCTCAACTTTCTGTAAAAACATTATCTGCCGTCTTAATAGTCAAATTTAATGTGCAAAATAAAAGTTGTTCGGATGTGGCTACATTATTGGACGAACACCTTCATTTAGCAAAAAAAAATCAACTCCAAAGAAAAATATGTTTTTAAAAAAACATGAAGCTTTTATCGTTTTTTCTTATTTTTTTTCACCTATGAAATACTTGCAAAGTGTACTCTTTTTGAACAAAAAATAGTTGGGCACCTTATATCAGTGATAGTTTATTCGCCTAAGAGAGCCACTAAGGTTAAACGAGCATATATGTGAGGTAGAGATAAATTACTAAAAAAAGTATGCCCAAACCGAACATTGGCAATGTTTATCGATAACAAAAAGACAAAGAAGCAGTAAATTTCACTTTGTCTTATTAGTAAAGAGCATAATGCAAATATTTTCCCTACCTATAAAGATTTATAACATAACACTTATAATCAAAAATGGAAAAAAATGGATACTATTCATATATGTTTACCATATCGCTTGTGCCAATTCGCATTATAGCACTTAAGACAGATGGCAGTGAAATCATTTTATGGCAAAATCCACGAACGTCATCTACTTGGTATTGTAGACTAATAAAAATAATGTTTGAAAAAGAAAATGAAAATTTTACAAAAACGCAAGTTGCAGTCATAAATCGACAAATAGTCAATCTTATGCCAACCAAAGTAAAAATAAGAAAATTTGAACTGAACATTATTTCAAAATAGATATTAACCATGATAGAGGGAGAAATTTGTAATGCATTAAGCGAAAATGCAACAGCAAAATTATGCTATATTTGTGGTGCAAAGCCATCAAAAATGAATAATCTAAATGTTTTGAAAAAAAAAACATGTAAATAAAATGTTTTCCTTTGGAATTTCCTCATTACATGCTTGGATAATAGCTCTTGAATGTTACCTACATATTGCATATTGTTTAAGAATCAAGAAATGGAAGGTTAGAAAACGAGACAAAGAAAGTATTAAGACAAAAAAAATATTCAAAGAAAGCTGAAAAAAATTTGGGACTGCTAGCTGATATTCCTAAACCTGGAAAGAACACTACAAACACTAGAAATGCAGCTCGTATATTTTATAGTAATGCTGAGCATGTGTCAGAAATTACAGGACAGAACATCGAGTTAATAAATTGCGTTAGAGTGATTTTAAAAACAATGTCATGCAGATATAAAATCAATGAAATAGTTTTTGAAAAGTATGCAAAAAAAACAGCGAAATTGTACTTAGAACATTATAATTGGTATCCGATGCCTGTAACAATTCATAAGTTAGTAATACATGGAGTGTAAATAATTAACAACAATATTACCCATTGAAATGTTATCGAAAGAGGCATAAGAAGCAAGAAATAAAGTCCTACAAAATTGTAGAGAATATCACGCTAGAAAAATGTTAAGAACAAAAAATATTGAAGATATAATGCATCTACTTCTTATCTCTTCAGATCCAATAATTAGTTAGTACCCAAAGAAAAATACCTAAAAAGAAAAAAGGACGATGAGAATCCTATTGGGCTGGGCCGAACGAACAATAAGGCAACGGTTATGACATTGATTCTGATGAAGAGTAATTATCTTGCTCTTCAGCGGGATTTTTTTTCTTGCTATAAAACTAAGCTCTTTGGCCTAGCACCGATTATCGCATCTGGGATGACATCACTTTATAAATTCAACTCCATCCAGAAGATCCTTGCAAAGCGATATTAGTATAGACTTTGTATCAGAGTGTTTTCAACCCATCGCGTAACTATTTTATTTGAAAAAAGTATTTATTAAAGAAAAGAAAATTGTTTTCTATATAGATTGCAAAAAAAAATATGTTTCGTTCCATATTTTTGCAACAGTAAACTCATTTTAAATATTTTAAGCAGGTATTATATATTATTCAAATATCTCAATTAAGGTAAATTATTCATTTAGATAATTTTGTCTAATCAGAATTAATTTTGGACCATAGTGCGCGGGCAAAACCTAATTAGGATCTTTACTGCCAACAGTTGATGAGACTTAGGCAAGAACTAGAGAAAAAATGGTCGAAATTAAATAACAGAAAGGGTGTGGTTTTTCACCATGATAATACCAGACCACACACATCTTTAGCCATTCAAAAAATATTAAGACCATTTGATTGGGGAGTGTTAATACATCCACCATACAATCCTAACCTTGCACCCTCAGATTTTCACCTGCGTCGGTCTCTTCTCAGAATTCTTTAGGTAGGGTAAAGCATATAATAGGTAACATCAAGAGAGGATTGTCAAAACTACTTATCGCAGTTTTTTCATCGGAAGTCTCCAAATTTTTACAGCCATGGGATTTACTTACAAAATGGCAACAAGTTGTTGGACAAATTGCTAGACAAAATTACATCAAATATAAATAAAATATGATGACAAATTATCTTGAACTTGTATATAAAATATGAAAAGGTTTTTTCCTGACCGTATTTTCAAAAATTACTATGTTATTAACATATGATTTAGTGTTTTAAAATGTGATTACATAAGTAGAACTTATTCAAGAAAAAAAATTAACAGTTTATTCTTTATAAATCCTGTTGTATTCAAATATATTTTATATATTTCAACAAACACACACCCATTACACGGGTGTGTGTTTGTTGTTTCTATTGTAAACAGGATATATTCATTTCATTGTTCGATAAACATACATTTAGTAAATGTAAGCCAGTGCATACGAGGGCTGCTATTTACTTATCCGGAACTGACCGCATACAGAAAAATATTTAAAAAGTAATTACAACATTTAAAAAGGACTAGCTTACATATGACGAGCATATATAAGATATTACATAAAAATTTGTTCGCGTTGGATTCCGCACATCTTGGCATTGATCAAAAATAGGCTCGTATCGATTGATGGAAAAAATGACAAAAAAATACAATCATGATGCGTTTATAAATTAAAAGCTGTTTATAATATCTATACAGGTGATGAATTTTGGTTCTATGCGTGTGGCCTCAAAACTAAACAACAGTCAACAATGTGGGTGTTTCAAGTTGAGCCGAAATTAAATAAAGTGATTCGTACCAAAAGCACTATAAAGCAAATGGTTGCCTGTTTTTTTTTGGTATAAATGGACATACGGTTACAGTGCCACTAGAAAAACATAAAACGTTTAATTCGGAGTGGTACGCGACAATTTGTTTGCCAGAAGTCTTTGAAGAAATAAGAAAAAACAACCGACAACGCAGAATCATTCTTCATCACGACAATGCTAAATGTCACACGTCGGCCGAAACAATTCGGTTTTTGGAAGATCAAAAGATCAAATTGAAAAGTCATCCGCCGTATGGCCCCGATTTGACACCCAACGATTTCTATTTTTATTCCCAAGTGTGAAAAATAAATTACGTGGTCAACGTTTTTTGGGCCGTGAAGAAGCCATTGATGCGTTCAAAATGCAAGTTTTGGAGATATCTCATTCAGAATATAAAAAAATGCTATAAAAATTAGTTTCAGCGTATGCAAAAGTGCATCGATCATCATGGCGAATATTTTGAAAAGCAATAAAACCATATTGAATGATAGATGTTTGTTTCTTTTTGATATTCCGGAAACATAAATAGCAACACTCGTATTATGCTTGTCAAATCACACAGAGAAACAATTGATGCTATCTTAGGGATGAACGATATTAGAAAAACATCGATGTTTTTGGAAACAAATAAAACTGTCTATTATATTTATATAATGTTTTTATTATTAGAAAATGACATTAAATTTAAAAGCCCACTCTTCCTGAGACACGTAGAAATCACAAAAATAATAAGAAAAATTATCATTCCCAGTATTTTTTAGGTGTAAAAAAATTAACTTTGATAAGTGTTTTCCTTTTAGTCTGTTCCGTTGCTGGTATAGAAGCTGACCAGCTTTGGAAAGAAGCCTTTCCGAAGCTGTGGATGTTGCTGTGCAACACAAATACTTGAGAGCAATTTTCTTTAAATTAGGGCAGGTGGATTCTAGTGCCTTCCATAAATGTAAAGGGTCTTGTTTTAAGTCAGCCACCGGACTTTTTAAATAAATTTGTAACTCCAGAGGCATGCTTGTGTCCCGTTGACCAGACAAAATATTGTTCTTTTGTTGACAAGTTTATAATGGTCTTGCCATATATCTACAGTTTCTTCTTCGACTGGTCTTGTCTCTGTTAATTGATCATTTTCATTTTTTCATTCGTCTCAATATCTGAAATAAATTCCTTGATACTCCTAATGCCTCTGGAACAGGCTAATGCATCTTGGAAATGTATATTTTTGAACCGAGGATCTAATAGAGTGGCAACAGCAAGGATATTAACGTTTTCTGTTTGTAGCAATCGTTTCTTTATTTCTTCAATTACGTTATTTTTTAAATTATCTCCAATTGTCTGTTATGGTTCGAAGCCTGTCACTTTTATAGTAAGTAATCTGATAAGTGGGATAACTTTACTACATGTTACATATTTTTCAGCACAGACTTCACGAGTAGTTATTTCAATTGGTCGTAAAATCTCACAAACTTCAGTTAAATCAATAATTTGTTTTGCATTCAACATTTCTGGTGCACTGGTGTGGCAATTAATAATATTATTGATTGCAGGGCGCAGTTTTAAAAATCTTTCAATCATGTAAAATGTTGAGTTCCAACGAGTGGTCACATCTTGTATCAGTTTCAAATCAGATTCTCGCCTCAATTCATCACTAGCAGCAATACATTGTTTGAACCACGTTACAATTCTTTTAACTGCAGCTATTAGGTCAGGCAAATTAGGCGTTTTATCGATGGATTTTTGTGCCACCAAATTTAACATATGGGCATAGCAGTGTATATGACGACTTCTACCAAACGAAATTTCTATTGCTTTAACAATATTAGCGCCAGCATCAGTGACAACTGCCACTATTTTATTTTTTTCAATATTCCATTCGATACAGGTCTTCAATAATATATTCGCTATATATTCCGCAGTATGAGATTGCGTTAAATCATAAACTCCCAACGATACAGATTCTAATTTATCCTCCTCATTACAAAATAGAACAGTCACTCCCAAAAAACTTCTAGTTTGCATCGTGTCTGTCCAAATGTCTGTCGTTAAAGTCAAACTACTCACGTTTTGAAGTTTCCCTTTGAAGTGTTCTCTAATAATGTCATATTTGGTATCTAACATCCTTTTCAAAGTAAATCGTGAAGGCACCTTGTACAATGGACAAGCAGTTTTCATTAAAGTCAGAAAACCTTCATTTTCTACAATTTGAAAAGGTTGTGAGTCTTTACAAATCATGTATAAAATGCTATTCGTCAACTGAATTCCCTTTGAGCCCATATCACCATATTGAGATATTTTACTAAAGCTAGAGCTTAGAGTTGGTTGGGAGAATAATTTTTTGACACTATCTGTGTAACTTTTTTCAGAATAACAATCACTCCCTGATTCAGACATTTCCATTGTAACATTAGTAGCAGTACTAGTTGAAGGCACAACACTAGGTTCTTTAAAAGTTGTTGGAGTTGAGGATGATGTAGTTCTCATAGGTTCATACTTGGGCATTGAATTCGGATGTTTTTTATCTAAATGACATTTCAAATTGGTAGTGTTACCAGCAGTTTTTAAAATTTTTCCACAGGAACGACATTTGGTGCTAGTATCATTTATTTTTTCAAAATATTGCCAGTATTGACTCTTTGGTGGCATTTTATAATACCTTAAATTAAAAAAAAAATAATAATCAAATTATTATATGCTTCTTCGTTATACCTACTTATTTATCATAATCTAAAATGCGTTGAATACATTAATTACAACACTATGTACTGAGAAAAAAATTACAAAAAAAACATTTTTTGATAATAATAAGAGTTCGCAAATATCGATTAATATCGCTCATTCCCAACCCTATGCAATCCTTCCGTTACTCGGCCAGCATGCAGTGCAGTACAATAAACGTTTAGGATTTAGTAATTCACTCACCTGCATGCAAAGCCAACAACACCGAAAAAAGAATCCTTAGCAGTCCTTCAATGCAAAATAAAAGCAGCAAGCAGGCAAATTTTTTTTCTCGTAATTTATCCACTTTTTTACAAGATAACCTAAAATTGGAATAATAAGTTATAGCAAAATTTACTGGAGAAAGAAATAATAATATAATACAGAATAAAAATGTAAATAATGTTACCTTACCTGTTATTTCGTTTACGAAGTTTCATTATTTACAAAATCAATAGTAAATTAAATTCGCGTCCGCTTCACAAGTTTACTCACAAAACAACACCTCACTCATCAACACAAACTACGAATAGAAACTCATCAAGTAAACGCCGAGCGTAATTTAAGTTGACATTTTTCTTTATATGTTGAGAAATGAAAACAAACTTATTCGGAGTTATTCGTTCGGCTTTGGGCTTGCTTAGGTTCTCCGATTATGTTGATCAGTGCCATCTAGTGGAAAATAGTTGGAACTTGATAGTCATCTGCTAATGACTATGCAACATTTAATTGAAGCTAGTACACCTAATGTACGCTAGACAGCGCCCCAAAGAATAATTGACATTACGATACTTTTATTCTAGTAACATCGATGTTTCGATGATATCGAAGTCAACCTATCGATGTTAAAACATCGATGTTTTCCGGTAAAACATCGATGTTTATACAACATCGATGAATATCGATCATCCCTATGCTATCTCGATTTTGAGCACTTTCAGCAGAGGTGTGCCCTGCTGCTCTTAGTTGACTACGACGTCTTCCTTCCTTTCTTCTTTTCTTTCTTTTTTTCTTTATTTATTTGTTTATTTAAGCCTCCATTTAAGTGTATAAGCACAAATATAGATCACTAATACTGTTTTTGTTTTGAGGTTAGGGTATATTAGAAAGATTGTTAATGAGGGAGAGTTTTCCAAAGTGTGAAAGAAAGTCTGTTTACTTGTCAACTCTAAAGGATACGACGAGTGAATGGCAAATCCGAAAGCTTATCGCCAACATCTTATTTCTAGATTTGGGAATAATACTAGAAAGTTGACATTTGTGACTAGAGAGACGACGTTTAAACATATACCAGCATGAATTCCTGGTGGGAAGATCGTACCGAAGGTGTGTCGAGGAAATCCGCTGTCAAATACATATTTGACAGTGGATTTCCTCGACATGCATTGTCGAAAAAGAATGGGATATAAGTTGCACATGCAACTTGTGTTCCATTATTTTTCGGCAATGCATAGTAGCCCATGTTAATGACCAAAATTAAGTGGGAAAAGTCCCACCTAACCTATATATAATCTATTTATCCATTACTCTTTATAGACTCTTATATGCTCTTTTTGTCGATTATACGAACCATAGGCTTAAGTTTTTCGTCAGTCTAGAGGTGAGGTGGAAGAAATTCATTCAATGGTGTTTGCTGTGTCTCCCATTCTTGGTTGGAGTTATGGCCTATGCGAATAACTTATAATCGTGGAGACACCTTCCCGTGCTGAAATCAAGAAACTGTGTGATACGAGACTAGAACGAACGTAACCGGCTAGATTATTCGCCAGCCAAATTTTGTTCCTTAATCATGAAAGGAAATCTGTACAGACCGCCTACTATAAATATGGGAGGTGATTTCACACGGGCTGTTGCCACATTTACAACGTTGCTAGTGTGCGTATTGGAACAGAACTGTTGATTTTCAAGTTCTACGTCGTGGGGGTGAGATATATGTCTCTAAAGTCTGTTTTTACTATGTATATGTGTCGACTCTGGCATATGTAGCAGGGTATTGACACGAACTGCAAATTTGCATATTGTTCGCAATACTCTGATCAGAACACAAGAGACACCAAAAGCCAATATTAATTATGGAATCTATATTCCAATGCTCACAGTACTATTACTGTGAGCATTAGGTATATAGGTATTCTTATTTTTCTGTAAGTACGGCGGCATTGCCGCTACTGGCTGGTGTGCTGCCTGCAGACTGGCGTTATAATTGCGAGAAGGGTTAAGTGAACGTAATCAATTGACTAAAACCGAAACCCTGCTTTGCCTGCTTTACTCTGTCGGTTGCTTAGGAGAGATTTAAGAATGAGATGATTAAAGAATGGCAGAAGAGATATTTCCATCCATTCGTCTCTACATCCCGTAGAGACGAATGGACGGAAACTATATTGTTATATGTGCCGGGGTACCAATTCAGCTTAGTTTTGACTGGGTTAAGCCGGATTATATAATCTCGCGACTTCTCATTAGTGGTTGATGCTTTCAGAAGAATTAAACTTAAATATGAAACTATTTCCAGAACTAAATAAAAATCAAAAATAACCATAAATAATTGAACGGAACTGCCGCCGCCCTACTTAATTAACTAGCAAGTAACATGGAAGCAAGATATATGTATGTTATTTTTATAGCGAAACAATACAACTTCCTTGCTTTTCCACTCTCAATATAGAACAAACTACTTAAGTGTATACGATTTATTGATTCCATATATTTAAGTTTGATCCACGAACCAAATGACTAGTACACCTTCCTTCGTAACTTAAATATTTCGTCTTAACATTTGCACGAATGTGTATGGGTTGACACAAAACGATAATATCTAATCTGTGACACATCTGTAATTCAAAACACTTTTCAATCAAACGTTCAATTGTTGTCTGGCAATAAACAGTGGAAACATTTGAGATAAAATTTGAATTTGTAAACTCGTCTTCGGCTTTCTAGAGGTTATGATTATAGTTTGATGTTTTTGAGTTTTCAGCTTGTTAGTTACTTCTAAAGTATTGATAATATGCAAAGAACATATAAATCTAAAAAAGACAAAAATGGATTTCATGTTCTAGACGAGAAACAATGTGCTTTCGAAGCTTTTTATATTGACAACATTAAACAAGCGAAACGGGAATTGTCTTCTATAGCATCAAACAATCAAAACATAATTAATAAAAAGCCAAAACTTCGGCGACGAAAATATGTTAAAAGGATAGTTACAGATATAGAACCATACATTAACGACTCAATTGCAAAATTAACGTATTTGACTCCAGATAAGTCGATTCATGTTAAAAGGAATGAATTGTTTGACCAGCTTTTACGGTCTACACTATCTCCGAAAACACATAATCCTCCATCAAATGATGTCTGTGATAAATTTCACTTCAATAAGTAAGTACTATTTTTAGAATTAATCACAAAAATGATTTCCGTATTTCATTAAAGACTTGCTATATATTTCTTTCTTTCCCCACACATATCGGAATTGCATATACACTATATTGATTCTAGTTTCATGTTTCTTCTGCCAAACCTAACTTTCAGTAACACTAGCATGTTTTTGTCATAAGCAAACTACCCAAGTAGACTAAACACTTTCACTTGTTCAATCCTCTCACATGTATCATAATCACATATGCTTCCATTTGTTTTAAATACCATGACCATAGAGTTGCCAGCATTTATTTTCATACCTCTTCTCTTAACAGAATTGATTATTTTGGGTAATACTTATATCTTGAAACTTACTACAGAAATATTAGTTAGCACAAAGTCACATAATTCATTCATTATATTCATTAATGATCTTTCAATGCTTGTTTTAAAATTAGGAACCTTTATCTTTAACAAGAGAATAACCAAATTGATAGTATAATTAATAAATAGTTTTTATTAATTAATTATTAAAAATAAAAATAAAAATTATGCAGTTGAAATACCCAATCTAAACATATTAATTTCCTGGCTGTGTCCTTTGGTATATAGTAATTAAAATTTCCAATTTAGTTTATTTTAATATATTAGATTTGCACTGAGTCATCAGGTTATTCCTAAAATAAAATTTAAATCAATAAAAGAGCTTATGCAACAATTTAAAAGTTTGAAAAACGAAAGTGTGTTTGTCATTATTTGTATGGCAAACATACTTTGTTTTATATTAGACAGGAAAAAGTTTTTCATATTTTATATACAAATCCAAGATAATTATTCATCCTATATTATTTACATTTAATATAATATATACATGCAATTTTGTTCAACAACTTGTTGCCATTTTGTAGAAATTTTGGGACTTCTGATGAGAAAACAGCGACAACTAATTTTAACAGTCCTCTGATGTTAACCTTACATTCCCTAAAGAATTCAAGAGACCGACACAGGTAAAAATCTGAGGGTGCAAGGTCAAAGTGGTGTATATGGTGGATTCATTAATATTTCTCAACCAAACTCTCTCAATATTTGCTGAGTGGCTAAAGATATGTGTGGTCTGGAATTATCTTGGGCAAAAACCACACCCTTTCTGTTGATCAATTCTGGATGTTTTTACTTTACTTCTTGCTTGTTAGTTTTGTCCGGTGTTAAAAGCTCATAGTGAATAATGCCCTTCCAATTCCACCATACGCATAGTATTAACTTATTGAGAGTTAGTCCAGATTTCATTATAGTCTGGAGCTTGCTTGCCTTTTAACCATGATCTTTTTCACACATTCTTGTCGCAGGTAATTCATTCATCATCACAGGTGGTCAATCTTTTCAACTGGGGCCCAAGTATTGAGCTTTTTGTATATCCAGATTTTTACAAATGTCTCAAGTCTGTTTTGTGGTCAATCCCCAGCTCTTCAGCTATGTTGTAAAAACTAATATGCCAATATTGCTCAACTTTTTCCAAAATGGCATTGACTTTAATCGTAAAAGGTCGATCAGAGAGAGGTTTATCTTTGACTTCAAAAAACTGGACTGAAAACATTTGAATCAGTTTTGTGCTACTCTTACTAACACTGCATTAGGTTCATAAATGTAACAATTTTTTTGCTGCTTATGTCGCATTTTTCTCTTTTTTGTAATATAACTTCAAAATGTATCGATATTCTACTTTGATTCAATCATTTTGGTAGACACAAAAAACAATAGAAAAATGTCGAGACTTTCTATTTTTCTTTTTTTTTTAATGTCATCTGTTTATTGGTATCAAAACCGGTCAGATACAAACAGCACAACCAAAGAGATTTTATTGCAACTTTTCACTTATGAAATATAAAAAATTATTCCCGGACCTAATATTTCGTATGTACATATTATTCTAGCAAAAATTACAACTGCATTAAATATATTTATCACATCCTTATGTTGTTGGAATAGATTTTAAATTGTATTTCAAAATTTTTTGAACTTAAGCTCGGCAGCAACAATCAAACTCAAAAATCACATTTCATTTAGAATATGAATGTGGATTGCTTTCATAACTAATAGTTATTGATTTGTAAGAAAGTTAATCGTTTGATGTATTTGCATACTTCATAACATACCAACATATTTTACACATAAAATATGAAAGTCATATTATAGAAAGGTTACAAATAAATGATTGTAAGTATCTTTTAATGGGTCTGTCAGATTTTTAATGCATTTTTACTAAGGAGGAGATAGACTAAAAATGTAAGAAAAATTTATAGCATGTTTCAATTCAATTTATTTTCTAATTTTACAATCAATCTAAATTATGCTATTATAATAATTAAACACAATTATTTTTATTTTACTCAGTTCTTTAATCATAACTAGTTATAACTTTCTATAACACAGTCTTTCTTTTAGATTAACAATAATATCTACTTTGATGTAAAGATAAGAGCAGTTTATAATTTTATCGATTATAAAAGTCAAATTGTTTGGATTTTCAATAACTATCCAGTATATACAGTGGAATCTCAATAACTCGAACCTCGTTAAGTCGAAATCCTCAGTAAGTTGAAAGAAATTGCCATTCCCTTCCGATGAACCCTAAATACGCGGTATCTGAATTATTTAGACTTTGTAACTTGAATAAAAGGTTATTTCCCTACGAAGTATTGATAATACATATTTATACTCTATAACTCGAATTTGAAAAAGGAGACTCCGTAAGTCATGACGTCTTACTTGGAATTCCCTGAAATAATAGCAATAAATTCCAAAATGAAAGTTCGGGTTTGGGGCTTCTAATCTATTGTTTTTGTCTTGTACAAGTGCTATGAATGAATACATTCATGAAACTTTCTAAATAACACAGCTGTGAATGTTATGTTTGTTCCTTGTCGACACAGTCACATGTATCTTGAAGTTCTTGTTAAGTCGAAAACTTGTTAACTCAAATTTTTTTGCATTTTCCTTGAAATTCAAGTTATTGAGATTCCACTGTAATATATAAATCTAATGCATGTTCTAAATAAATGTTTTTGCTTGGTCTTTCTTTCCAGGAAAGATAATACAACTGAAGCTTCATCCTCCATTAGAAAATACAGAAAGTTCAAGATTAATTTTTCCAATACAAGTGAAGGTATTATTTAATATTGCAACTAATATATATTGTTAGTAAGATAATGTTAATTTTTTTTTTGTATTTATAAGAAAAGAGATAGGAAAGTAAATGTCAGCAAAACTAAAGTCATGGTGTTTGAAAGAAATAAAAGCATGACTGAATGATATATATATATATATATATATATATATATATATATATATATATATATATATATTTATTGAAGGCGAGTGTTCAACAAGTGAAAATGTTTGTAAACTTAGGTAGTCAATTTATAAATAATCATAAAAGTGATAGGAGATGTTGAAAGGAGAGTGTGTCTACAGGAAATGAAGTGAATAGGGCCATGCTTACTATTGTGAGTAGTAAAAGTGTTTTACAACAGTTATATTTAGCTATCCATAATATAATGGGGTAGTGAAATAATCATACAATGATATGTTAGTGGAAGTTAAATATGGTAAAAGAAAAATAAAAGTAGAATGAATGTGGTGGAGATGCGATCTCGGCGTAATATATATGGACTGTTTTTGAAAGATAGATGTAGGAACAGTGGTGTCAGAGAGCGGTGTGGTCTGAAAGAAAATTTAGAGACTAGACTAGAGTACAAAAAGGTATGTTGCAGTGGTTTGACCATTTGAAAAGGATAATGAAAGTAGGCTAACTATAATCTATAGCCTCTGCCTACCCTGCTAGGAAATAAGTGTGAGCTTATATTATTATTACATTTACAGATTCTGATAAAGAAAATCAAGATAAAAATTCATACTCAACAAGCAATGTCAGTGATTTAAGGAAACATAAATTAATTATTGAGACTGATACTAAGAACGTAAATAGTCAGGATCTCTCTATCAATAACTTAGTAAATAATATGTGCTTATTAAAAGACTTAAAAGCAAATGCCAATTGTAAAGCTAAATGTGTGCCATATATTGATTTAAAAAAACACAGATTAACAGAAAATTTTAAAACACCAGAAAAAGGATGTAATCCAACAACTAGCACACCTCTTATAAAAAAAAATACTCGGAAAAGTGTATATAGTTTTTCTCCTATTTTTGTATGTGAAGATGAAAAATCATCAAAAGATTATAACAACACTAAAGAGTATATGGATATAAACCAGTTATGTTATGAGGCTGCTGATAATACATTAGAAAAAAAATCAAGCATTAATAGAAGTATGCCAAATAAAATCTGTCAAGAATACTATATTGCAGATAAATCGTTAGAAAATTCTTTTGTAAAATATTCATCAGAAAATATTAATAATCCATCAGTAAATGATTTTCAAATAACAAATAATGTTGTTCCTTTGAATATATCATCTGAAAAGGATTTCAAATGAACAAAGAAGCCTGTTATTCCTCTAGCTCAACATTAGATTTTAATTTCAGTGGAGATTGCTGTGATAAAAGGAATCCTTTAAATCTAATCCCAGTCCTATGTTGAGCGAAAGTAAAACTTCATCTGCAGTATTAGATGTCACTAATTTTGAACCATTCTATGGTTTTACAAATATGTCTGGATGTGATAGATGCTCATCTAAAAATAGCAGCTTAAGAGATGCAAATGAAACAGTGCTGGATGATTACAACAATAGTAATAAATCTCTAGTTGATTACCAAAATATTATAGAAAACTGTGAAAGTCATAAAAATTCACCTTCAAAATCTTTATATGACACATGTAATAGTTTAGATGCTATAGATAAAAACTGTGGTCAGACGTATGTTCAAAGTCAAAAACCTAGAATTTGTATTCAACGTTTAAATGATTCATTATTTCAAAGATATTATCAGAAAATGCCTTCATGTATTTTGTACTCTTCACAAAATTGTTCTGTAAATATTGAAAATGAATTCAAATCCGATAGAATTCATGAAAACCAAAGTCACTCAGAAGTTAATGATGATTTACTTAATTCTACTGATTTGCCTAATTTATTTGATGAAAGTAGCGGACAAATTTTTGTGAAGAGGTTGAATTAGCAATAATGATTTTGCAGAAAATCAAAAATAGAAAAAGATATAGATGATGAAACAGATATTTACCCAGATGTACAAAGATCATTGAATTTATCTGATGGATATTGGGATAAAACTTTTATGACGTAAACAAAGCAAATAATAGTAACTTTATGCAAAATATTACAATTGCAAATGATATATCTGAAGAGGAAGCTAGTCACTCTGTTTCACAAGACATAAATAATAGTTCTACTCTATCAGATAAAGATAACTCAGAAAATGAATTGGAAACTAGTAAAAGCAATGTATGCATGAGTTTTGTAACAACTAGAAAACGAAATGATTTTACCAATAACTCTGTTATTATGGTGTTTGATAGTCCTAATTTAAAAACTACAAATATTGATTGTAATGAAACCATCATAAATGTTGACACCTACAAATCCAAAATTGAAAGTTACAAGAAAAATAAACCAGATTTATTGAAAGGCAATGTTACTTTGATAAAAAATAATGATTATGAAAATATGACAATGTGCAACATAAATGATTGTGAGTATGAAAACACAGAAGTTGTAAAGGCAGTGGTAGATTCAGAAGAAATAGTAGCTAAGCCACACATAGTACTTCAGCCAGGAAAAAAGTGGGAGAGATCACTTAGTATATATAAAAGAATGACTTCTTTAAATGACCAATATGATATATCAGTTCTTGATGATGTACCTTTGGGTACCAAAGGCCGTAATTACAGACAAAGTATAATAAATACTATGGAAATGCAAGAATTTAATAGAGGTAAGTTTTTAAAATTATTTAATTATATATATATATATATATATGTATATATAAATATATATCTTGTCCTGACTATAAAATATGCCAACATGATCATATCTTTGGTATAAGTGCATATTGTCATATTTCACAAAGCATAAATTAACTGTATTGTATGCACAAAATAACAATTGTACAAAAATAAAAACAGTTTATGAAAGAATTAAAATATAATTATAACATATTCTCTATCTTAATACAACTTTATACCCTGTGTTGGAGGCTATCTTGTATAAAATACATACCTGTTTGTGTTTTACCAATTGCAACAATATTATATCTCCATCAATAAGCTTTTTGGATTAGACATTATTAATTTTTTTTTTTTACTTTCTTGCACACATCATATTGCGAAAGCGTTTTAGAATGATTTTTTGTTCTATGTAATTTAGACTACTTTCGCCAACAACATTGAAATAGAAACATTTGGGACATTTATGATGTATTTACATGAACAATTTCAAAGAATATTTACATATTCATTGTTTATATTCTACTATGTATATATATATATAAACTACAAATATTATAATATATATAAACTACATATATATTACACAGTTCTTACATTAGATATTATCATTAGTTACATATATACCTTGAAACCCAGTTGAAGTTGTGATTTTTATATCTTTACTTATAAATGAAATAATATATATGGCTTCAAGAACTACTTTCCTCTATTTTGATTCTTTATATAAAATATTGTGAACATATAATAAAAAAAAAGTAAATTTTTAAAATTTACACAAATATGATTTTTTTAAGTAAGTAAGTAAAAATAACTTAGAAATACTAACATAAAGGAAAAATATGAAATAGAATAGTAACTTCCCATCGAACAGTAGCATTAAAAAATGATTATTGATATCTGAAACTGCTCCCAGTTTCATTCCAATTTGGAATATATTCTGAGATAGACAGATTCTTTAAATTTTGACTTCACAAAATGAATTTGATTGTTAGTCACAATTATCAAAACTTGACATATCAAAACCTCAAAAAATATTCAAATGTGTTTTAGCTGACTTGAATTTTGTATTTCAATTAGGTATACTTTCAGATTTCAATTTCTTTTATGATTGGTGATGTTTATGAGTGAGGTTTCACTACTTTTTCATATTCCTTTCATATTCCAAAAAGGATACTATTATTTATATAATATGTATAAATTTAATGAGAACATTTGATGTTATTTAATGTAATAGAGGTTTTTTGTGAGAATTTATAAGAATCCCTTTAAATTCTTGCACTTCTGTTTATCCGATTCATCTGTTTCTTCGTCTGTTCATCTGCCAAAATCCTTTTTCCTAAAAACGCATGGAGCTATGAAGTTAAAATTACTTCTAAGACAACAAAATCAAAAATATAACCATCATTCTTTATAAGGCATAAACATATTTTGATATTTGCAAGTAGATGATAATGTACAGTGTACTTGCCATTGATCTACAATCGTGAAATATGGCAAAAAGCAAAATTTCACAGCAAAAGTAAAAGAATAAATCTGAAAATCGTTAATTTATAGTTATGTCTATTAAAAAATATTTTTTTCACATATAATATTATCACAGGTTAAAAAGATAACTTACTCAACACTTATTTGAAAATAAAGTTTTTTAGAATCTAATTACATAACACTCAACAGAAAAAAATGAAAAACTTCGATTTGTTTGTACAGATCTTCGAAACAGTGACTCATTCAATTGGCGTTCAAGTTTTTCTGTGTGCAAACCATCTCGTTCTACAATTAGAGTGGTGAGAATAAATTGTGAGACTATTTATCAGCTAGAATTCTATTTTTCATAAAAAATAACCATTGGTTATAGGAACCAGACACCTCAAGATTTAGCTTAAGGACAACATCGACATTTGGAGAATGTAAAGGTTAGTGTTGAATTATTATTATTTTTAAAAAACATTTTTTTTTAATTGACTTAGCTTTGTCTTGTCCCAAACAGACTTAATGCTTGGGTTAAATGTTGCAACTGAATTTATTACATTACTAAAAACCAAAATGTAGTCAACTTTTTCATTGTGATTTTGAATTCCAATTATAATAATATTATTTATATAAAGAATTAATGTTGCAATCTAGATATAGCTGAAACACTATTGTACAACTATGTATCATTTATTTATTTTGTTTATGTATTATAAATAAATAAAAACAATCTGCTGTAAAAATGGAATAAAAAGCAAGAGATAAATTTGTGATTCTCTGTGAGGTATGTTAGACCACGTTTCCACTCAATCTAGTCTATGTTCTAATCTTATAGAACCTATAAGATTAGAACAATCACATTCATATTTTTGAAGGCTCACTAATGCTCATTGTTTGCTGCATATGTCATTGTCTATGCAAAAAATTATAAAATAAAAATGCATGGCATAAGCTTTTAAGCATATTAATGTTGTTTATTAATATTATATACAAAAACACATTTTCTATGAAAAATAATGACACATGCTTTCTATCGCAGATAGAATCTCAACTACACAGTTCTATTCTCATAGAATCGAATTCGTCATAGAACATATCACTGAATGGCAATGCATGCACAATTATGTACCAGTTGTGGTAAAGGGCCTCTACCAACATCTTGCTCTAAATTTACATGCATTGTAATAATTAAAATAATAAATATGTTGCAACTGAAATTAATACTTAAGTACAAGCTTTTGTCATATGCATGACACTAAAAATTAAAATAGCATTGAGTACTTGATTGTAGTTTGAACATGAGAAATTCCATTTTCGTTTTCTATTTTGTTATGGCATAGATGGATTAGGAACATATATCTGCCATTAGCAAAACAATAAATTGAGAATGAATAACTTAAAAATATTTTCGCGAGTTATGGCAAAATTAAAAGAAGTATTATGTTATGAAAAACTTTTCGAATCAGATACTCGTCACAAATGTGAGTCTTATATTTTTGCAATTGTTGCAATATATCTCATATTTATACATATAAATTTCTGTCACTTTGCAATAGAAGAAATGTATCATGCAAGTATACTTATCATTTTAGTATATTTTATAATAAATTACTACTTTTTTAATAATTTACAATGAATTTTTACAGCCCAGCCTGTTTTTATATGTGAATTTTTTTTTATATATTGTACAACCCCACTACCTCCCATCTAGAATATTAGAAATATGCACAAACAGGCAGACAAGCAGACAAAAAATTTCTTCTCAATTTTTTATACATACCTTCAAACACATCGGGTTCTACTGTTTTATAACATATATACAATTAATTAATTAGGAACTTCTCTTACGATTTAATAGGTATGTTATATCGCTATGAATGGCTAACCAATTCTTACCGATTAAAACCACTAGTGTCCCATAGTCGCCTAAGTGCCGAAGCTATAATATGAACGCTTTCGTATTTTGCCATTGCCCCGTTAGGGATAACTCATTCAAAAAAGGAGCTTTCCCGTTTGAAGATCACCTTTAATATATAGATTCAGTGAGTGAAAATGTACTCCACGCCACTTTGGATTTGTGAACGAACGACAAACCCCCAAATTCACTTATAAACGCATATTTTGTGCACCCCGTTTGTGAGCAGAACTACACTGCACTAAAAGCTGTTTCGGTTTTTCCTCCGACAATAACACTCATGTTGCCGATACCATTGTTCTGAAGCAATACCGTATTTAATTCCGCGATAGAATATGCTCGCTACTTAGCCTCTTTTTATGACGTCCTTGAAAGTCAGAGGATATTTGTATCGAGTGCACGATAAAATACCGAGCACCTAACTTAAGGTCCCTCTTTACTCTGGATACACCAATTTCCAGGATATAAGCTTCCCTACCTGACGTGCGTGTGTATCGACATAAAAAATGTGATCATACGTGAACGGAAACGAGTCGTAAGTGGCAATTAACACGGTATTTTAGTTGAACGGCAGTAGCGTCTGATAAAAAATAAGTTTTTACTGTACATTAGTTATTAAGCCACTTTTGATGCTTGTAACTAAACTACCCAATTTGTTAGTTAAATAGTTAGTTAGTTATAGTTACAATAAGGAAGCGGCGTCGAATCACCTGAACAAGCAGCCACACTATTATTTCTATCTACTGCAGTAGTAATGGTGACGCCAAGACTTATAGGGCTGTAGATCCTGGTCCGAAAGTCAAGGACTCGACCTGATAACGTATGCACACATTTTTATGTTCAGAATGAAAATATTGCTGAACTGTAAGTAAAAACAGTTAATTCTTGCATTGGACATACATGCCGTCTTGTTTTACGACTAAGAAGGTGATTGCTTATGGAGTCCAGATGGTGTACGATCCACAATTTTTCACCAGCAATATTGTGGAAATCGAAGTATGTTCTACAGAGCAGCCTACTTCATACTCAGAATTACCAAACGGTTTTCGTCAAACGTCACACATGTACGTACACGCATTGTCCGCATTAACGACGTACACAATGATAATAGTGTTGAGAATGAACCAATTAGAGAAACGGTGTGATGGTGCATTTTTCAATAAATAGGATAATACCTTACTAGAAAATCACGAACTTATCACACACTTAAGTCACGTGTATTAGCCTTCGAGGATTATTATAAATAGTCTCGCGGACATTTTTAATCATTTGCAACTGTAAGATCAAGCCGAATACAAGACTTAAAAGACAAAACCGATCCAACTGGACTAATTTTTATCTTTTTTATTTGAGTAGCAAAGCTTACCAGGCTCTAGGGGCTATAGTATGCTCCCATATATTTTTTAAAAAGTCCCGGGAAGTTTTAATAAATCGCCATTTGAATATTCATTTTTAAGCTTTTTAAGATTATTTTCGCCCCCATATAATATTAATATGCTTTACCCTAAAAGATTCGGTGTTAATTACATTAATTAATTGCCAAACCATTTCTAAAACGGTTTGTTTCCAGTTTCTACAACTCGTATTCTTAATCGATTGAATGTTCTGCTTAACTTTTTATCGTTAGTAAAAATTAAGCAAACGTCAAACAAAAAAATCCAAATTTATTCGACATGTTCAATGTTTTCATTATACCTACATGTTAATTTTATAATAAAAGAAATTGCTTGTCTGTAAAGTCGGTTTACAGACGATAATTTTATGTGATAATGTCATAAGAAAACATTGACGAAAAATTGCATTCTTTTATGAATTGAATTGAATTATTATCACTGAATTATCATTATTTTGTATAATACAAAGAAGTTAATTGAAAATGACAATGTTTTTGATAAATTAACATTTATTTCCACTCAAATTCAAATCTTTTTCTACTTAAATTGTACGTAAAGATATAGATACGTCACAAGCCGAACGCTTAGACCGATCGTGCCTCTATTGTTCCGCGCTCTCGCTCGCACGCCCGGCTCAGGCGGAACGCGACAATGAGTCATGCTTTTTCGTGCGTACAGCCGGCGTTCATCGATTCATAAGACGTTATCACGTCAAAAAATGAGTCTTCTCATTTTACTTCAATTAAAGTCGCCAATTACTTTAGAAATATATATGCCAACAATAGTTACAATAGCTAAAAGAGCTAACGAGAATGACCTCTTTTAGTTGATTGTATTATTAGTGTGTTTTTAGCCGCGGCAAGCGAAAGAAGACATCTCAAAAGGCACAGAATTCTAAATTTATTGAAATTGTAAAAAATGAATGGTAAAGTTAAAAAGTAGCGGAAACACACTTAGAAATATTTTTGCGGTAGCAACTCCCACCTCTTGCCACCTTTAAATTCCGCCCAAATATAAAAAAAATGTAAAAAGAAGATTTTTTTTATCTCCGAAACTTTTCGCCATAGCATTGAAAGATGTTTTTAAACTTTTAAATTAAAACGTATATGATACCTGAGGCGCACTATAAGTTTCTGAAACTGGCCACTTATGTAAATAATATTTAAAAAGTAATATTTCTTTTGGAAATGGAACTGTGGCTGTAGAATACAGCTTGTTTAATTTAAAAATTGTTATTTTAAAAATTGCGTGTCTTCATCATTATGCATTTAGTCATGAACATTTTAGTAGTATGATTTTTTACAATTTTAAGTGTACCTAATTTAATAGAACAGTAGAGCCTCGTTCAGCTTCAACTGCTTTTGGCGATAAAGCACCATGCAAGACGACTATTTATAACTGGTTTGCAGAATTCAGGTTCGGTCAATGACGAATTCTGTGGTGGTCGTCCGTCCAGCTCTGTTAACAACAAAAACATATGTGTGCTATATGATCGAAACAGACAGGCTCATGACCTACCATGAAATTCCGGTCTCCTTAGGTATTGAAATGAGTCAAATACAATCAATCCTATACAAACATTTGGATATGAAAAAGCTGGGCTCGCGGTGGATCCCACATAATTTGAAGTTCAAAAAACGGACCGTATCACTTGGTGCAATGCCATGATTACCAGATTCAAGGAAGAGTCGTCAAATTTGATGTGAGACATAAGAGAAACAACTTCATTTTTGACCATTTATAGTAATTTTTTCTCATTCATTCTAGAAATTTTCAAGGCGCCCTACATATCACCAGCTAACACTTAATTTAGTTTCAATTAGTTGATGACATATCATAATGTCGGATTCGTTTAATTGATCTTCATGATCAAGAACCTTTTTATAGTTTTCTACAAAAGAGTTTAGAATGAGTATAGATGAGATCAAATAAACTTGCTTCTGTCAGTGGTACCTGGAAAATCTACAATCAAAACACGTACTTGAAAGTTGATTTTTTATATTGAAAGCAGAAATTGAGGAGATAGATTATCTAAGCAGGCAGATTCGTTTTGGATAGAAAGGATAAATATAGACACCAACTCGACTGCACGGGAAACGTTTAGAAAACTATTTATCTTCAATGACTAAGATACAAAGATTGTCTTGGCAAGTATCTGTTAGCAATGCTTGTTACCTCTGAATATGTTATATGCTTGCTATAAGCTGTTTGTTTCTTTAAAATACTCTAAAGTTCCTTGACATGTGGTGTAAAAAGATATCAAGATTTCTTTGCGAGATAATAGGAAGAGAAAGTCGATTTTGGATATTAATCGCAAATTCAGCGAAGTGAAGTAGGTGCTCCAACCATAATACTCGTAGTACGTACCAGCAAATAACAGTTCTTGAGTTGTAATCATGAATCGGACATTGCAACATATGACAACACCTAAATACGGTTTGACGGCTTGTCAAGTAGGTATTGCAACCCGTTTGTTGAAAGGGATTCGAGGATAGATAACTTCACTAGATTAATTTTATTCAAACAAATATTAATTTGATATTGTGAATAATCGCAAAACAATAAAAAGTGTTAAATAAATTATATGTCTTCGCAAATTTTTACTTATGTTTAGCTTTTATAATGGAAAACTCAAAATAAGCAGACAATTTTGAATGGAACCTGATCTGCTTTAACAATATAAAATGAAACGTTTTATATTATTAAACCAAACCAGGTTTGGTCATATAGAACGTTTTTATTTTTATCTTAATACGCTTTTATTAATAACTTGCTATGTGTGCATTATTCAGTGTAACAAAGATTTTTGATTCAGTTATCACCCATTTTTGGACGCCTTAATAACCTTAAATTTGTAGATGTGTTTAAAACCGATGACCATGCGTTTTTGTTGTAAAAAAATTACAAAGCATAATTATCGAACAAAGAAGTGAATAAGTAATGGCTGATCTGATGATGCAACACGAATGCAGCCATAGAAGTGCTTTTATTATACATTTTTTGCCTTATTGTTGTTTATTCTATCGGCATTATTGTCTATCTACGTTGATGCTGTCGAACATAAAGATTCGAGTACGTGAGTCCATGTAAAAGAAATGTATTAATTTTCATTTATAGTAACTTAATCACTCTCCCTGGCTAATATGATTATTAGCAATATTATGAAGAGAAATATCACATGAATTTTGCCGAAGTAAAAATATTTTCGTATTGAATCATTTAAATAAAAGTTTGTATTCAATATTTATAAAGTCTGAACTGGCTATATATTGGTACTTTTTTTTATTAGTTTTAAAATCAATTTTCACTATTGTGACAAGGTAAATGCTAACTAAAATGACGTAACTTATTCGTTCGTAATCCCATTTCTTTTTGTTAATTCTGCATGCGGCCGTTCCCGAGAAAAAGCACTGCCCTCTTTTTTTTTTAACTTTATAAATTATAAAGTTGGCAACACTACCGGACGAAGCTGAACGGCTTCGCGGAACGACGCTGTCGTCAGTGGCCTCTTTGTTCATAAATTTTCAGTTTATTTTTTATTTTCGTAAGGAAAATCTGCGTGTGAAGTTACTTTATCGCTATTACCCTAAGTAATAGTAGTAAAAGACATTTTAGTCAGTGTTCATTTGTGTAACACTTTAACCTTACGACTGCCATTGTCCCTAACGGGATAATAGCTTCTCACGCTTTTGTTCAGTACAAAAGTATCGAAAACTAAGTGCATGTATCTTTCCCTGCAATACACAGGTTAGTTGAAGTCGTATTGTTATGATAAAAGTGTACAACTTTTTTGTTGGACGAAGTGCGTTACGAACACGTAATTCGATTACGCACGGGAAAGTTCGTCACGACTTCCTCGTGTGTGTCGACACTCGATCTTTGGTGACGCGTTCGGTCTCTTTCAGGATTCTTAAGCGAAGATTGTGATGATACCCTCATCGAGCTATCGAAACTTTCAATTGCCGACCCGAGCACGAAGTCACGGTGCTAAAAGGTCGAAGACGAATCCGTCCGTGTGCCCTCTGCTCTCGATTACGTACTGCGCCGCTGCAATCAAACAGAGCCCACACTGTTTGATGAATGTTATCCAGATACGTGAGTAGCCTGTTATTCTGCTATCGTGTATTTTATTGTGAGGTATTTTGTGTTTGTTGGTACCTACCATTTACATGTGGTATTTATTTGGTTGTAAATTACAAATGTTCCAGTGATAGAACTAGCGAAACTATTAAAAACAAAGTATAAATAAATCTGAGTTTATAAATTTTGTATAAAAAAAATATTGCGAAATACATACATTTTATGGTTACTCATAAAATCTGTGAGGTTATATTTTAAAAGTCTTATGAAAAGAGATGAATATATTGTTTTAGGATCATAGTTTTTAAGTTGCATAATACATGTTTTACATATATTCAACAGCTTGTTGAAACTGTATATATAAAACGAAAATAATATTAAATGCAAGGATATGTGATGTATATTTTATGTAAGCATTGTTTAAACAATATGAACATAATAAATTAAGTATAAATACCTACATGTGAATTGTGCCTAAACAAAATCTAAAAATAATTATAAAAAAACAACTATTGTTAGAGTAATTTTATTTATTTTGACACAAGGAGTTTAGAATGTAAAATGAACCTAAGGCGTATGTGAATAATATCAAAATTATTTAATTTCCAAATGGGATTTTCTTGTTTATTCAAATTAATTTTTGTTATAGTTAATTTTTTTTTAATTAGTGTGAAGTGCCATTAGTTTGTACATTGGTGGAAAATAAACATATATCTGAATACATATTGAAAATGGATTATCGTTTATCAATTTATTGGCAGTATTGTTTTCATTTGTTAGAAATACATTGTGATAATTTTAGAATGAAGTACTAATCGCTTTCTTAGTATCAATTTGTGATCACACTCTAGTTTAAGAAAAGCGTACATTTTATGAATAATTGTATAACAAATATGTATTGGCATAGCAAAGATGTCCACCATAATAATGAACCATACAGAATAATAGAGATTTTAAAGTAGTGCTTTTCACCGTTTTTTTTTTTTTATTAGTAGTAACAATAAATATACAGAAATAAAACACTCCATCCCTTGCATTTGTAGCTTTTTAAATATTTTTTTTAACAAGTAGGAGTAATACTCAGCTCTATACTTACATAAAGTTAATTTATTAAAAAAGAAGTGTGTTCCTATTTTTTTTCCTTTAATGATGCACGAGAGAAGAGCTTTGTAATGATTTTGCATCAAATATTACACTTATCTGTATAAATAAAGATCAATTGCCACATGTATGGAAGAGCATCATTTGAGAATTGCTCAACCGATTTGGTTGATTCCATTTTGTTGTGTTCCTAATTGTCAGGACTAGGTTTGTATGAAAGAAAATAACCCTGTGTGCCTGTGTCCATTTGCCAAGGATATCTTCGAATAGATAAATCGATCAATATGAGACTTTCCCTGAAAGTAGAACTTTAAGAATTGGATAGTTTATTGGAATTGAACTAAAAGTAGAACCACAATCGAGATTGGGAGCAAAATTAAAATCAGGATTATATCGAGATAAAATCAAGGACAAAGAGCTGCAACAGATTTGAAAGCGGGATAGAGAGCAGAATTGAGAATGGGGTCAGGATCAGAATCGAAAGCAAGACCGGAACTGAAATTTGAAACGGAACTAGGGCCGAAAATGAGTGTGGCAACAAATGTGACTGGGATCGAAATAAAAAATGATACTGTGATTGAAATTGACATCAATCAATAGAAAAGAAAATACAATAATTCTTCATCTATGCTGGTGCAGCTATAGGCAAGTCACCTACAAGAAAGTGCAGAACAACGTCTGCTGGGCCAACTAGTTACATATAATTTTTTCTTTGTGGAAAAGCGAAATTAAGATTTTACACTTAATTGATGCATTATTGTGGAAACAATTTGACTTCCAATTCTATTGAACTCAATTGTAAGAATACCTTTTTCTAAATTACTTTGCATTCTTAAGTGCTTATAAACTGCTTTGGAGATTTTACATTGGTTATAATTAGTAATTTTCTTTTTAAAAGCAGAATCACATGAATTTATATGATTTCTCATGTCAATTGCATATATCCATTTTGATCCCTTTTTCCTTCTTTACGTTCAAATCATGTTCTATAAACATTATTTTCAATAGGCATGATGACAGTAAACAAGAATCACTAAAATAATGTATTTATCTACTGTAATACACTTAATATATTTTGAAATAAATATTTATTTTCTTTTATAAGGAGAGATTATTAATTTATTTAATAAAATAAAACTACAAAATACACATGTCCGCCATGCTCAGTTGGACACCAATCAAATGGAATTATGTCGCGCCTATGTACAAACTGAGGCTATCATGTAAATTCCATGTGACACACTCAACGATCACTACACTTATTAATTGTTTTAATCTGTATTTAATTAGTATTTCATGATTCCTATTGACCTGTAGCTTAGTTTTATGACAATGTCATTGTAAAATATTAATAATCTTTAAAACCAATCATTTAAATTTGAAATCTATTTAAAAAAAAGCACCGCTTCATATATTTAGTGTTAGAAGTTATGTTATTTAAATAATGTTTTTATTAAATAACATATGCTCACCTATCGATTTCGGTAAATATTTAGAAGTGGGGTTTCACCTATTTTGGTCTATAAAATCTAATCTAATGAAGGTATTGACTTGGTTTTTATGCTATTGTATTATCCTTGTCGGCGGGTTTAATATTATCACATATAAAAGCCACACACCATATAAAATATATGATATAAACTAACAACTTATGTCAAAATGTTCTTCACAGAAATAAATAAAGAATTTAGTAGGTATATGACTTGGATCTCGCGATGCAAGATTAAGCCACTTATATCTTTTATTTTGTTGTGTGGCTTGTAAACAAACAATTTATTAGGGATTTTTATTAACGTATTAATTTATTAAGAAACCGCGCACCACTTATACATTTTGAATTCGTGTCTGAATAAAATGTATCTGATTTCTTAAACTCCTAGTGTTTACAATCCAAATACATAGGCGTGACGTCACCAACAGACGCCATGACACTAGCATCGTTTTGGCAATTTATAAACATATAATTAAAATAGTATTTATTGAAAACCTATATTTATAGCAAAATAATATATTTCTTGGATATAGTAGATTCTTAAGAATGTTATAAAAATGTTTTTAAAATCAGTCAACATCAGTATTCTCTTTTCTTTTATAACCATTTATGTAAATGAGAAAGTAAATTTATTAATATGAATTTTTTACTAAATATTGATGCTTAGTTGCTATGTCCTGTAGCATCAAATATTTTTATAATAGTAGATTTATCCATCTCTTATCAATATAACTTTATAATATATACTCAGGGTTCTGAAAAACTGCCGCAAGATCGGCGAAGGCGTCTGAGGGGAGGTATTTCTGGCGTGCGAGCGATGGCCGCGCGTTATGAAAGGTTGTGCCCGTGGGCGGGAGCACGCGCGCGTCAACGGCGAGCCGCAGAAGGACTTCGCCGAAATCATCGCAGAATTGTCATTGCTATGTAAATATTTACTGTTATGTAAAATGTTGTTTATATTTAATGAATAAAGGTGCTGCATAAAAGCTGATGAAATTCGTAAGAGTATTGATGAAATTTAATAGTCATTTGCCAACGGAAAACATCAGGAGCAGCAGTTGTATATACTGAAAGGACTCATAGGATTCATACTTAAGACTTAGAAATTGTGATTTGATTTGAATTCATGATTCTTATAAATTAAATATGGGCAGATTATCCAACTGCTTTGTGAGTAATAGTGAAATAATTAATTATCTAATATTTAAGTTTCCTTTCTAATGAAAACTAATTAGTATTTAACTCTATTACAAGGAATATATAGTTAATAATTTTCTTTTATGTACATTTTGAAAATATAACTAATAATTTCTTCTAGCATTTTCTCATCAGAAACCTCACTGTAAACATTCTGTCTTCTAAAACATTCTGATTTATAAAATAATGTTTTGGAAATATCTAACATACATATCCAATTGACAGAATTGGCTCTACAGCTCCCCATAGCTCTGATTGACCAACAGTTTGATGAAGGAAAGGACATTGATACATTGGACTTGCATACAATTGAAAACATACCAATACATTCAATCAGGTAACATATTCACTAAATAAAACAACACTAGTCTTTACAGCTTACTTCACAAAACTGCATTTTATATTAAAAATATCAAGATACAAATTTATGCTTTATCGATTGCACAAAGTTCCTTTCAATACATACAACATTAAAGTTTATACATATTATACAGTTTAATATTGTATAATATATTATTATACATATCATAATATGTATAACATTTACAATTATATAGTTTTATAGCAAAGATCAGAAAAGAGATACAGAGGGACCTTAATTAGCGTAAATACCTATGCTTTTTATATATATATCATTCAAATACAATCTTGTGTAAAAATTGTTATACAATATTTTATACAGTTATTCTTCCAAATGTGCATGACATTGTGGTGTGTTCATTATAACTAATGAATGTGATATGATTGTGTGGGCATAACAGAATAACATGTCCATACATTAACAGACTATGTAGACATATTTCCAAGTTTCTTTACATGCAGTATGCAATTGGGATCCAAATAATCAAAGTTTCACTGTAGTTTTTAGATTTGATTGAGTGTTTAGACTGGAGTGCAAATTGAAGAATATATCAATAAAAAAATTTGAATTAAACATCAAAAATTTTTTTCTCATAATAACATGGTTATCAGACCAATTATAAATTAACAAGAAAATTATTTTGTGCTAAAATTTAAAGTTCACATCTGATCTAGTTGAAATGCCTGCAAATGTAAAAGATAATCTGTTCGATTTTTTACTGGGCTGTTTCATTTTATAATAATTTCGAATCTCTGACTATGGCTATATATATTACAATAAAATTATAAGCAAGGTACTCTGAGGTTACCTGCTCTTAAGATAAAATTTCCTTATGATAGTCTTAAAATGGTGTATTCTTAAAATATAAGACATATGAGCCACCAACCAATGGTGGCTCAGATGTTAAGTGTCATCTTTAACTCAAAACATACTGACCTCAATTCTGACCATGAATGAATTGACCGATAAGTCAAATCAAAGCAATCGCTCCATGTCACCAAGAGCATATTAAGCTGTTGATCATGGATTGATGATTGTCATTGCATTAATGGCAATGGTTATCAGCAGCCCTCAACTCGCTCTGGACCAGTGTGGAGTCCAAAAGTTACTAATATACAAAAATGCATTGAGGACTTGCTTATTTTACTCAAGTTTTTTTCTTGCAAATTGTATAGAAATAATTAAATTTTGCTTAAATATTGTTTTGTGGACGGTCAAATTATGTTTATCTGGTTTCCATTTAATTATGAGCCATAATGTCTGCTCATTGCAGTATCAATAAAGAGAACTGGGTTATTATCAGACTTAAATTTCCAAAGGTTACAATTTCATTGATAAAATTATAATCAATAAATATGATTTGAATTATAGTGTTTTAATATTGTTCATTTAATGGCAAATTGTTATTTTAATTACTATTATTATAGTTAGATAAGTTTCAATATCACATATACAGTATAATGCACAATGCTTTGCCACTGTGAAGTTAGTCCGCAGATAATAGTAGTCACTCTTTATGCAATCTTTCTAATGTAATCAAAAGGTGCAGTAAGGTGTGTGTATGGGTCTTACCGTCTGGCTTTTCGACCTCTGGGACTTCGGCGAGTGTAAGGGCTCCGAGCGACAATCCTGCTGTACTGCCACCTGATCAGCATTGTTGTGCTGGAGTTAACTACGCCGGCCAAGATCTAGAGTTACATCTTCAACAACGCTGAACAGGCTTACTACCTTTTTGTACAGGTAATTGTAAATTCTTAATGTAAATGTTTTATTTCATATATAGTAATTAGCGTACCTACTATACAAAATGTAGTCAGATATTAAAAAATAATAGATCTTATTAAAGAACAATGTAACAATGTCTACAGACAGTTAAGCGAAAAAAGTACAATTACTTTTTATATCAACTATATCAATATATAGCATGATTTGGTTGGCTTAGTTTGTTTTGTGTTTATTAATACCTAACCTAACCCAACATAATTGAGCAAAGGTGCAGAGTTCCATAAATTGAAATGTCACTAATTCAAATTATAATGTTGTGAAACACAGGATCTATATTTTAGGCTTGTTGATTCCTCAAATAAATTTTTTTGAAAAATGTGGTTAATTTTAGAAACTTATTGCATAATAATACCTTTATTTTTTAATAAATTTTTTTCTAGTATTTGTCTATTTTATAAAATCAAATTTTAGTAAAGTAAACACTACATTCTATTAGCTTTTGAATTGTATAAATCGATTATATTCATTTATTGTTTTAAAGATAAATACCTTTAAGTGATATATTGATCAAAATATGTCTTCCTGTACTCATATTCTATTGAAGGAAAATATAATAATAATTTTATTGTTTTGTAATATAAATCATTTCACTGTAAGATGCATTGAAAAATAATGCCAACTGTTTTTTAGGTTAGAAATGTGGGCATAACATGTAAACAAGTATTTATAATATGATATATTTATATTTTCTGTCATGTACAGTGGGTTGCAATAATTTTCAGGCTTTATATCTTTATATTACTTTGATATTAAACTGCATATCTGCTTAGTATATCTGTCAGTACAATATATATACGATCATTACCAATTATTTATAAATTGATTACAAAAGTGGGATTATAAGAAGTAAAGGAGTTTCAAGATCAATTATTAAAATTTAGAATACATCCAAAAAAAATATTTATGATAAAGCCATTAAGTATGTGTAGTGCTTCAGATTTCAAACTAGAATGCTATTATGAGAATGGAAATCTATGAATTTTTGAGTAATTCATAAAAGATTAATAGTACCAAGTAGGTACTTACTACATTCTGTTGTTGTACTATCTAAGTTATTGATTCATGTTTGTACATATTGTTTACTTCAACACTCTATACCAACTTCAAAACTAAACAGGTATTTATATAGTGATCTCCACAAAATGTAAGGATTTTTGTTTAGTTAGGAAATGTAATATTTCTCCTGTTCTGTATTCAATTTAATCAAGTAAAATAAGTTCTGGTGCAACTAAGCCTGTTTATTAGTAAAAATATTAAAATGTTTTACTTGTAATAATTTATTGTGACTTACCATAACAATCATTTACTACTATTTATTTTTGTTTCAAATGAGAACATATATTGAAAAATATCCTTTAAGAATATTAAAATCACTTACTCCTGTAATTTAGTGCTTAGTTTGATCTATAAAACTGTTTTGTTAACTTAGCATGTTCTTATTTTTGCTTAAATAGTGTTGTTTGTGAAGTGTTTCTCTTAATTTTAAATTAAACTTGTTTTTCAGTGGTTTGCATGGCCTGTTTCTCCATATGATGGGTGATTCTCTAGATCATGTTAACATGTAATCTTGACTAGATTTTCACTCATCCTTTGTAGGCTTTCTTGCTGCACATTTGTTTGCTGAAGATTAATGTGATTTTTTTTTTGTTTTTATTTATGTTTTGTTTTATTTTGGCACTTATTTTTGTACATCTTATCTTGGAACAAGAAATAGACTTAAATGTAACACAATGCCTACCTACAAGGTTCTTTTACTCTGGCTGTAGCTGAAGAGTCTTGTCAGTTTGAGCATCGTGA
>BGZK01001866.1:0-98725 GCA_005406025.1 Eumeta japonica
GCGGACCGCTGTCATGCAATGGTCAGAGCGACGAAACATTCTTAAAGGCAGCCACAGACCACCACCGATAGACATGCCTGTCAAATGTTACAAACTAACCATCACCAACATTACCAAATAGTTACAGGCAATGCGTCCAATAATGGCCATTTATAAACGTCATTGGCTGTTATCGTTATGTTTTAAAATTTCGAAGATTCCAAAACATTTAAACATAACCTTCTCACACACATGCAAAACATCAATTTGTGATCGTTATTAAGCTTATGACTGGTTTCTAATAGATGTTTAGCAAAATGGGATCTGTCTGATTTCTAAAGGCCGAAATATGTTCTTTGTATCTTTTTCAAAACAATGTCGGTTTGTCATGTATATATCGATTTACAGTCATCACAAGTTAATTTATAAATTCCAGATTTTTATGTGTGTAATTTATCTTTATTGTTACCTTAGTTTATATTGTTATTTGTTTTAAAGGCCGTATAAATATTATATTTTTTTTAATAATCTTGAAATTTTCTCCGAAGTTGTACCAAAATATGTCAAACTAGCTATATATTTCTTTTGGTCTTTTGATTGTGTTGGATAGATACTTTTCTTTATAATACCTACTTTTTTGGTTTTTATTAATGAGTCCATCAATACATGTTAATGCATGTTGCAGGCAAGCGTCTACTATGGGTTTCTGCGAATTAACACCTCACACAATACAATATTTAAAAACGGCAAGTCTACTCGTAGCTGAACAGGTGAAATTATGTATTAGATTGACCAAATTACACCGGTTAGCAGCCCAAAATGTTTGGTTTAACCAGGAATGCAAGTGTCTTAATGTTATTCCTAATTATATTAATATTCTTATAAATAATAAAAGTAAAGCAGCTAATATAACATTACTAAAATCTCAAAAGATCTGGCTTAATGAGGAATGTCGTAAATGGTTTAAACATAAAGATACCCTCAAAATTTATTTGAAGGTACAATATTCGGAATTATCGTTCAAATTACATAACATCGAATTCGATTTATTTGATCAAAAAGCTAGAGAATTGGCCTCTACAATCATTCACAAAAAGTTCTTAACACAATAAAAAATTACAACGTTTAGTGATAGATCAAAATCAGTCTAATCACACTGACAATTCGAACCAAAACAATAAAACCAATTGCTCCTTTTATCCAAGAATAAAAAAAATATCAAATATTAAACTTAATAAAAATGAAGAATCGCTTCTTAATAAAGGAATAAATTTTGACATGAATTTGACAGGCATATCTATCGGTGGTGGTCTGTGGCTGCCTTAAGAATGTTTTCGTCGCTCTTTGACCATTGCATGACAGAGGTCCGCTTAACGAGGTTGTGTTGGTTGTTTTAACGCTCCTTGCACCCTGGTGGATATGACTGTCGGCAATTTCCTGAGGATGTGCCCCGGTTGGCATGAAACGTACGTAGAATTAACAATTTAACGGTTGGCGGAATAAGATAGTTATAAAAATAAATAACACTTGCTTAGGTGTTCGATATCTGTCAATCCTCTGGAATCAATATTGAACATTTGGATAGAGATTCGTAGTGGAGAAGCAGATTCGAGGGTCAGCGGTGGGTTACATGCTGCATGTTAATGCATGTTGCAGGCAAGCGTTTACTATGGATTTCCGCGAATTAACAACTCACACAATACAATAATGATCAGATGTATTAAAGAGAATCACTATTCACAGCAGAGAATGGCAGTACTGAAGTTATATTAATATAATACTTATTAAAATATAGTTTATTTTTCTTGTTATCAAAAATTTAAATCGCCATTAGCTGAACGTTTGTGCATATAAAGATCATCAGTTCATTCGCCAAAGTGACTATTCAACGCTAAGTTGCCCTGATCGTGCAACGAGATTATGACGCTGATTGATTCTCTTATCTCGTTAAAATACGCCTGAAAATTTTCTTCAATATTTTTAAAATATAAAAATTGAACTGCATCAATTTCATAAAGTGCAAAATGACTTTATACATCATACAATTATATGGTTTATATACATGATTGATCCACAATCCACTCGCGATTATAAATCAAATATTAAAATTAAAATTTATTTGGTATAAAATTTCTATAAAAAATTACCTACCTAAATAATACCTACCATTCTATTAGTAAGGTTGACCAAATTACGGGCATATTAAAAAAACCAAGTGCTAAATATCTCTAAAAAGTAAAAATAAATAAAGTAATACAAATTGGCCCTTAAGTATAATATAAGTAATAGGTAGTATTTTAATTCAAGCGTCGTGGTATTAAGAGACTGTTAATTAAGACTTAAATCAACGATCAGATACTGATGTTTTGATATGTACTTACGATGCCCAGGTAGCTTCCCTTATATTTAAATTCATACTTTATTTCTTTTAGTTATATTTTGTTATTTGATTTATGCGACAGACCGCATGTGCTTCCCATGTCCGCCCTGTACGTATATTGTGCGCATTCGTGTAACTGTTACGTGCGTAGGATCTGCGCGTGGAGCGCTGCGGCGAAGAGACGCGGTTGTGCGCCAGCTGCACGGCCTTGGTGCAGGCGCCGCTGAGCATGCTTTCCGCCACCGGAGACTTACTCGTTGCTCTGCAGGTCTACGAAGCTACTTTTATTGCTAATTTAAAGCATTAAATTTATAAACTTTTTTTTAATCCCTCAATTTGGGATTAAAAAAAAAATTATAAATTTAATCTTACCTTATTTGAAGGTTGATTGAAATTTAATCAAAAGAATAAAATCCAATCACTACATGATTTCGACATACAATATGATTATTAATCACATAGATCTGTCCATATTTCCAATATCTGATACTGAAGCTTAAAACTTCCAATACTGCTACTAAATTTAAAAATACCAACGCGCTATTACTCTGTTTCTAGGTTATATTTTCGAGATATGACGCAGAACCTAATTTACTGTGCAAGGCTTTGCAAAAGTTTGAAAACTTCTTAAACAGTAAGGGGGAAGACGAAGAGTATGAGCAAGAAACCATCGCAGTAAGTGTTCTGCTTTTTTCTTCCTTTGCGCATGTTGCAATGTATTATTCTCTCAATTCTGTATCTTTTATGGTATGTATAGTATAGTTTTTTTTTAATATTAAAATAGTTAAGAGCCTATGTTCGTTGGGATGCACACAGTTTATCCCAACTTTATTCTTTAGCAAATCGTATAATAAACGCGATCATAAGCACAGCGCCTATTGATGAGGTTGTTAATTCACAGTCGTTAAAATGTTATCAAATTTATATGTATAAAAATTATAATAAAGTTGGGTTTCATTGCACAAAGACCTAATTATTTAGGTATAACTATTACGCTTTTATGTTTCTCAGGACGCGCTTTGGAGTAACAATAAGTAATTCAACAATCTCACCACCTCCTATGGCCCCTTCGGCAATCTATGTAGATTGCCAAATATGTATAGGCTGGGGAAGAAGTTTTAAAAGTTTTATCATATTTTATATTCAAATTCAAGATAAATTTTCATCATATTTTATTTACATTTAATTATAATATGTATTTGCCATTTTATTCAACAACTTGTTTCCATTTTGTAAGTAATGATGTAATTCTATTGCCATAGAAACTGGGATTTCTGATCAAAAAACTGTGACAAGCAGTTTTAACAGTATTCTAAACACACCGAAACAGGTGAAATTCTGAGGGTGCAAGGTCAGGTTTATATGGTGAAGGCATTAACACTTCCCAACCAAACTCTCAATATTTGCTGAGTGGCTAAAGATGTGTGTAGCCTGGCATTTTCTTGGTGAAAAACCACACATTTTCTGTTGTTCTATACTGGCCGCTTTCTCTACTTCTTGCTTGAGTTTCATCGGCTGTTAGGATTAGAGATCCCAATTGATGGTTTTGCCCGCCGGTAAAAAGTCATAATGCATAATGCCTTTCCGATCCCACCATACACATACCAACTTGTTGCATATTAATTCGGGTTTCGCTATATTCTTTAGAGCTTGCTCTCTTTTTGACCATGGTCTTTTTCGCACATTCTTGTAGGTAATCCATTTTTCATCACCAGTGATAAATCTTTTCAAAAACGGTTTCATCATTACGTTTCAATAAAGAACTGTAAATGAATATATGATTCATCTTTTATTGAGCTTGTGTGGGACCCGAGTATCGGGCTTTTTTGTATGTCCAGATATTTTTAAATGCGTAAAAATTGTCGTGGTTAATCCCCAAATCTTGAACAATGTTGTAAGAACTAATATGCCGATCTTGCACTACTTCTCCAAAATGGCATCGTGTTAATCTGCAACAAGTCGCCCAGAGTGAGGTTCATCTTTGACATCAAAATTACCAGACTAAAAACGTTTGAACCAGTTTTGTGCTAATCTTACCGATACTGTATTAGGTCAATAAACGTCACAAATTTTTTTCACGGTTTGTGTCCCTTTTTTCCCTTTTTGGAAATAAAACTTCATAATGTATCAAATTTATACATTAGATTCATTTAGAGATATTTTGGTGGATAGAAAAACAATGGAAAAATGGCGGGACATCGTTTTTAATTTTTATTTTCTTTTTTTTTTTTAATGTCGTCTGCGTAATGGTATCAAAACTAGCCAGATACAAACTGCACAACCAAAGAGATTTTACTGTAACTTTTTACTTATAAAATACGAAAAACTTCTTTTTTAATGTAATATATATAAGCGAAATACCACAGACTCATGAGTTATCCAATGAGCTATTCTGATCCTGGCCTAGTGGTATTGGTGTGATGTACAAGATTCTTTTTATGTCTACGTGGGCAGAGCTGCGGGCCAAAGCTAGTCATGTCATATAAGTCGAATCGCAGAAGCGCGGCGAGACATCGATAAATCTAATCCCAGGGCTCATCATGCTTCCTACCAAGTTACAGAGATTGAGATATTTAAAATAAATGAAGTGCTTTTCTGTCTTTACAGGTACTAAAACAAATTAAAAGAGCGCGCAACTCGAGCCAGTGGATCGGCAAGGAGGCGCGGTTGTTCCACAGGAACGTCCTTAGGTTTCTAGGTAACAAACACGAGCTTCTTCGACGGTAGACGGTATCGATGAGCTCGGGCCTATTAGAACGATAAATATACGTACACAAAAGTGCAGGAAAAAGTTAAAGCGTTACCGCTAACGCATGCCTCGCCCTAAGTGCGGTGTGAGGTAGAGGGGTAAGTCGTCGCGGGTGGGAAACAGAAGCGCAGGCGCGTCCACCACGCTGTTTCCTTGGAAATTATTGCGTTGAGGCATGTCAACAGGCGTCTTAATTTTTCGGCGTGTTTATTACTCTTGTATGCAAACAGTGATAAAATGTTTCAACACACTGCGCTGTATGTTAAATATGTATTGTTATTACAGTGCGATTTATTATTTTTATTTAGATTAGTACATTAAGGTCTCAAAACTTGCAACACAAAGTGGTGTAAGGCAAGTGCGAAGCTATTGTTTTCATATGATACAAGTGGTATATACCTTCACTACATCACCATGGTCAAACTACGATAGGAAGCTGCTACAGGGCTATTGGGTATAACTTTTTTATTTTAGGAATACTAAGCTGTTGCTATTTTAGCTATCGCTACACTTGTACCATAGAAACGAAACGTAACTATCATAGTGTGAGCGACAAGAGTTATACAAAAAATATATAAGATTGTACGTCGGTCGCGCGTTGTCCCTGACTCAGGACGAAAGGGGGCATAAAGTATGTAAAGAAAGTCACCGCAGCATTACGCAGCTTCCTTTCTTCTTCAGCATCATATGCTCTTCAGTATAATATAAAAAGGAATGCTGAGAAAGTATATAAGTTTTTTACATATTCAATTATGTTTGAATTCTTCCGCTTTTAATATTCTATATAAGTTGCCTTCACCAATTGAACCGTCAGAATGTATAAGTGAGCATAATACCCAACGCATGAAATAAGACAACGCAAATATTATGAAATATCGATAAGGTCAAATCAGGATATCCTACTTTTTATTTATATTTTATAGTTATTGCATAGGTACTTATAAAGGTGTAGCAAATTTTGCACTCGACGAACTAAATGACCATCACCATTAAATTTCCATCGGGTAGTACGACACAGACCATTATGTATAAAATATGGTATGTGGCATGGCACTTCATAGATAGGTGCTTATAGTACAACGCACGAAAGTACCGTTGTGAAGTTCGTCACGAAAGCGTCGCAATGGCGTAAAACAAGAACGCGGGGAAGAAGAAGGGAAGGTCTAGGAGCGATAAACCTGCGTTACATCATTCGCAGGCAATTCAGAGCGGCAGTTTTGTGCGTTGTACTGTGAAAGGGAATTTATAAAACTAGGTTGTTAGAATCTTGCACCCGATCGCGAGAACTATGTATACGGCCTAGTACTCAAGTGTGTATAAATGCAATTCAAAGGCTAAAGTTAAATAAGAACCTTATAAATCTTTTTTTTTTAAATAAGTATGCACATTCACTCTTATAGTAAAGTTTCAATAAACACTATTTATTGATTTATCATATAAATAAATGAGATTTATTGTTTTGTTTGTTGATAATCTGTTTTACAATTTATTTCAGGCAAGTATGGCAGTATGTGTGATATAGACAACGGTGTGTCCAATGACATTTTTGGAGTCAAAACGAAACTGGTATTAAAGTTACCGAACAAGATAGAAAACACCGTTTATGAGGTTATTAAACAATGTAGCCTTTATTTTGAAAAAAATGAAAAAATGGAAGCTGCAGAAAAATATATTTAAATCCTTAAACTTAGTGACATAGACATATTGATTAAAAAATAGATCATATTTCAGTAAAGAAATAAATTTGAGATATCAATTTTTCCCAAATACTTAATTCAAATAGTAAATTTCAAATTTTTATACATTTTGAATAAAGGTTAAGACCAAACGTTTAGGAATCGTTTGAAATTATAAAACATAAATATAATAACATGCTCAACTAATAAATTACCATTCCCAAATCGGCATTATTGCGCGCTTTCTGCAGCAATTTGGGCGAAGTTTTTTGTTGGTTATTCCGTGTCTACTGATAATCTGGTCTCAGTTGTTTATTTGTGACCTACATTGATTTATCGCTCGCTCTGTCATATGGTAGTAGAAGGTACATCTCATAGTATCAACAGACTCCTGTGCATACTGTTATGTGTATTTGTCTAACAATTCTTGATGATATTCTGCATTGGCACGAAACATACTTAGAAGTTTGTTACTAATAAATGGGGCGGTGTAGACAATTATACATTGATAGCTTACAACTTTGGCTGTCTGTCTATTTGAATCTAAATTTAATTTGTCGGATTGACATTCATTATGAAAAAACATATTCAAGTGAAAGGTGCAAACTGCATGTTACATATTGCAGGCGAGTGTCTAATGGTTTTGTAGTTTTGTGTTTCAAATTTATGAATTTCTATTCATATTTTCATACTCTACTCCTTTAGGATTTTCATATCGAAAAATTCTTTTTTAGTGATGTTTTCCTCACAAATACAACTATCGAACTTCATGTTTACAATATTTCGATTATGCACATAATACTTTATCAAAATACTTTATGTTGAATATTTAAAATGAGTAAATAAGTTAATTTTCTATATGTACATATAAATAGATGTTATATGAAGTTGTTGAATTCCAACACCATTTAACCAATCATTGCCAAACTTGGCACATTTGTGTTTTTTCATAGAGAGGTTATTTTAGCTTTTATCTCTGATTTCATCCGTTTATTTGTATTGTTGAATCGAACTACTCTTAAAATTCTTTCACTCAAAAAGCTACAATACCCCAGAGTAATACAGTCTATATTTTATTTTGATATTAACGTTGTCCAGACTTCGTACAAATCGGAATTGTGATCAGCAGTAGTATGGGAATTGAAAGCGGGACAGGTAACAGAATCGAGAGCCGGGCTCTGGCCCGAAACGCGCGGGAGCGATTCTGGATCGCAACTCGGCGCTTCTGGGCGGTCTTCACCGACATGACTCACCACACAGGGCTCCGGGCCCTCGTCAACCCTGTCCTGTCAGCGACCGAAAAGAGGGCCCGTAATGAATTAACACCGTTACCTGCCCCGGCCGCCTCGACGGCGAAGAGGACACCGGAGGCTCACCTGACAAACGCACAACAGTGTGCTTCGTTTCCAGCTTTGAGCGGGTCGATGGAGTCGCTAAATGCCGTTGAATGGGAAAACGATGGCCACACGTTACACCCAACTGTGAATTTATATGCCAGCATCGAGGCGCCTCCACCCTGGCTACAACCATAGAAGGAGTCCGCCATTTCTGGCAAAACAATTGACGAGCTTCCAAATTGGACTGCGATGGATGCACAAATATGGCTACATTTTATAGTGAGTGCATCTACTGGCACATATGAACTGCATACATTACGTATGAGGGGTCATGATCATACAGTTTACGTTTGAGCAGTGCGAGCGGTGCGGTTCGTATGACAGTTTCTAATAAGTCGCTGGTGCGGGACGGAGGTTATGTCCTCATGTCCGGGCGGCTTCTCTTGGCTCAACAGAGTTATTGGTTGGAGGAAGAGGGGATTGTTGAGGATTCGATTGTTGGTTTGGGCGGCTGCGAGACCCCGGTAGTATCCAGGGATCGATCGTCTGCTTTGGTGCTTTGACTTCTATGTAAGTGACATTGCGGGCCTGCACACGGCTCCAGTTGTCGGGCTAGCACGCGCTGTTGCGTGCGGGCTCGCACCTTTTGTGAAAATCCTAAGGTTAAGCGTTGGGAAGGGGCGGTAGCGCCTAATGAGTTGCTTAAGCGCGCGTCAGGCTCAAACTGATGCGGCCAGCGAGCGACTTACGATAAGCTCGCAGTTCCGTCACGGTGGTTTCGAGAGCCGGTAGCCTGCCCTCGATTGCGTCCACGCATGCTCCGACGGCCGGCTCCGGTCGCCCGACATGGATACGGTGGGCGGCCGCTAAGCAGTGGCGGGGCTCTTCCGGGGACCGTCGGCAAGAGGTCCGCTCCGGAGGTCGGCTTCTGGATAAGCTGGTACGTTCCCGCTTCTTGCTTATTGCGACTCGCGGTTCAATCGGTGGGCGCGGCGCTCATAAGTCGATTGCTTCCGGGCGGCCGCGTGCACGGTTTTGTGTCGAGGTGGCATTTATTGGTGTTGTTTGCATAAGGGGCGGGATTTTAATTCCGCGGCGGCTTGTTTTTCGTCGAAATATTGGACATCAACGATCATTCGTAGTGTATGCACCTGTGCAGCTTGCACAGATAGGCTTCTGTTAGCGAGGGCAGTGCGACGTATAGTGCTCGCTTCCGCAGCGTATACATCGCTGTGGTCGGTGACAGAGCGCCGAAGAGTAGCCAAACGCCCGGCATCAGTGGCACTGCGATGGCCCAGCTCGGCCTCGGCATGTTTCAATGGAGATTCCAGTCATTTCCAGTAATACTTAAACGTAATACAAGCGCCGCAGTTTCTCTCTATCCAGGTGGTCCAGCTGCACAAAAAAGACGCAGCCGCGACGGCCCTGGCGAGCGGTCGGCGAGGTGAGGCGAGGGGGAGATGATTCTAGATTTGTCTGTAATGCGACCGAGAGGTGATGCGGTACTCCTCTTCAGTGCGAGCCAGAAACCACACACCCTTGCTAAAAAGGTGCGCGTTAGGGGCGTATTTGAGGCACTGAGACAGCTTTTTGAAATGGGCTACCGAGTCTGGGAAACGTTCCACGACGATTGGTGGGCATCTCTGCGCAGACTTTGCGGCGGCGGGAACGGTATCGCTGTCAATTGTTTTGCCAGAAGAGACGGGCTCCTTCTATGGTGGTAGCCACGGTGGAGGCGCCTCGATGCTGGCATAGAAACTCGCAGTTGGGTGTGACGTGTGGCCATCGTTTTCCCATTTAACTGCATGTAGCGACTCCATCGATCCGCTTAAAGCTGGAGACATAGCACACTGCCGTGCGTTTGTCAGGTGAGTCTCCGGTGCCGTCCTCTTTGCCGCCGAGACGGCCGGGGCGGGTAACGGTGTTAATTCATTACGGGATCTCTTTTAGGTCGCTAGCAGGACAGGGTTGACGAGGGCCCCGGAGTCCTGTGTGGTGAGTCATGTCGGTGAAGACCGCCCAGAAGCGCCGGGTTGCGATCCAGAATCGCTCCCGCGCGTTTAGGGAGGTCCACAGTCGATTCATATGAGACGGGTGTGCGACAGCCGCTACCGAGCATTGTGGGCGGTCATGACGTTATGCGCGATTTATTGCGCACCTGCAACGGCCGCCATGCTGGGCCGCGAAAGGAAATTTAGTTATAAAAGTGACGGCGGCACACTCGTGTGCTATTATGTTAACCTAGAACTTTGGTTGGATCAACTATTTGTGTCTCGTGCGTGAAAAATGTCTGCTTCGTAATCCGATCGGCGGTCGAATGAATCGTCAGCAACCGCGCGAGCCCACCTGCGGTTTGAACACCGAGTCGCTGCAGTTCCGTATACAGAGACCCGGATCCCGGCTTCTCGTTGGCTCCGCCGTCAAGGCACAATTTTAATACGCAATTATATGTGCATTACAAAAATTATACTTTCGTACATAAAAAATGTTTTAAACTATGCAAAACATAAATAACATTTCCAATAATCCGTACCCGGGTAAAACACACGTAACCTAAACATTTAAAATGCACAAAATGAACATTTAATATAAACAAAATACACAAAACAAAATCTCCATATGAAAAAATATACACACAAAATTATGTTTATTATTATACAAGGTTTTACAATTTAACTATTACCTAAGAGCGCGACTGTCAGTAACATTTGGCATAGTCTTGAAGAGCAAATCAAACTATTTGTGATATCATAGTTGTTTAGCTTTTTGACAAATCTTTTATGTAGGTTTCCCCATGGTCACGTCAATTGAAAACATTCTTTTTTTAAGAAACGGATCGTAAATTTTTTGCAATGTTCCTATTCTGATGTTAAAAATGAACCCACTTGAAAAGATTTTGCACAATTCTATGCAAGAAAACGGGAATGACTCAAATTGTTCATATGATGTAATAAGTACTTCAAATTTTATTTTGTGAATTAGTTCGATTATACATACTCCGTAATTTAACGAATTCCAAGACAGAGAGCTTTTGCTTCTATTATTTTAGCTATATTAAAATTGACGTTTTTTTTTAAAATTAATTATAAATGATTAAAGTAATACAATTTTAGTAGATTTATAGATTTGCTACAAAAGTCCAGAATTCATGTTCATTTCAAAATCCTGCAAACGATCAACGGTTAGTATGAGTAGAAAAATTGTAATAAAATGATAACACAAAATACAAAACAACGAGCACCACACTAAGGTCATAGAGTACAACACAAATATGCAGTCAATCTATAAAGTCGATCTATTCGTTTTGATTTTTTTTTTGTGAGGCTATATAAAATTAATGTTATCAGTTAAAATTAAAATTAATATTGAAATATTTGATACATATCATTGTTTTAGTCAAACATGTCAAAGTTTACATACATGCATTGAAAATTAGGGAATCATAACCTTAATTTTTTTCGTCATTTCTTTAAGTATGAAATATTTGTTCATTACAGGTGAGCGTACAGGAGCTGTGCGCAGTGGCGCTAACACACGAGCATGCGCCGGCCTTACGTATGCTGTTGTTACTGCTGTGTGCGAACTGTTAGTCTCATTTGTACTACGTAACCTTTTATTCTCACACACACGCACGCGTGCATGCACATGAGCACGCGCATTCGTACTGGTTCCCACTCGCACATACTCTGAATTTACTTGCACACACATGCATGCACGCACGAGAACACGAGCGCATATACACCCACGTACACGTACGCGCTGACTAATGAATGCTTGTACGCGCGCCTTTCATTATATAACATATATTTATCTGCATAAAATTCATGAATCACAGATACATGTAGAAAATCAGAGTTATCTCAATTTCTACAGTCGTAGATGTTGTTTCTCGACAATGTACATTGTTAGTTATTATGTAAGTGCAACTCAAACGCAATGCAACCAATTTTGGTAGATGAATTATACTTAATGCCATTAGATTTTTGTATCAAGCAGTATCTATTTAAATAATATTATCAGTGATTTTTCATCTAAATTATAATTATTATTCCGTCTCATAATCTCGTATAAAATATCACTCATTCATAAGTCCCTATGTGTTCTTGATTTAAGATTTTTGATTCTTTTTGTTGTTGCCCTTGTTTTGTTTATGCACAAATCGTCATTAAAATAGTGAGTTGACCCGTTCTGTACCTAAAGCGGTCTAAATTCAAACTAAATAATTTGAATTTAGAAGTTCACAGCACTCAGTCACGCCGATGGCTATTCAGAGCTTAGGTCGGTTTACAACGGGCCACTCCATTAGAGATCCTATTTCGTGCTCAAAGGCCGACAACGCACTTGTGACTTTTCCGGGGCTGCGGTTTGTGTCGGCGGCGGTGATCACCTATTCTCCGGTGGCTCGGATGCTTATTTGCGCACGCGCTCGCATCTTTAAAATGTTATTAAAAAAGGAAGTGAAATCATTATTTGATACGAACGCGATGATAAAACGACCTCCGTGAATGCTTGAAATTGACAGTTTACGTAGAACGACCTGCCTATGTAGTGACCCGACGTCTATTTCGGTTTAAATAGTAGGAAGGCCGAGTTTAAATTGAGTTATGAAAATAACGTATTCTGAAAGGGCAACGAAATATGCAACTTAAATTTAAAAAACAAAATAAATTGATTCAAACTAACGTATACAGTGGCTTATCCACGCCTTGTGCTTTTGTCATCGAAGTATATGGATTTGTCAAAAGCGATGAAAAAGTCCCTTTAAAAGTGTGCTCATTAAATTACTTTAGCTGTCAGTCGACCCCGAGCGTTCGCTTATTTTGTCTCTGTATACCCAATTAAACGTGTTTAAACATTTTTCTAAGCTAAACCAAAGACAAGAATGAGTACAAATCTACAGTGTGCAGTGGGGCCTCCCAAGCGACGTGTAAAACGTTGGAAGATTTAGCATCCTTAATATTGACTCATGTATATACGTCATATATACGTCAATGGCTCATATTTTTTATTTCAGATGATGAATTGAAGGAGAGCGGTGCGGCGACGGCGGCCGCGGAGTCGGCCGTGGCGCTGGTGCACGCGTTGTGCCGCTGCCACGGGCGCGGCGACGACTGCGGCCCGCTGCCGCACCTCCAGCACGCCCTGCATTCGGTGCCCGATAAGATCGCCTGCGTCCACAGGCTCATGCGCGTTAGTATTCTTAAACAGCTAATATTAACGCGCTGACCACTAAAATCTATTTATTACTGAAAGTTTTATTAACATTCTACTTATTGACCATGGTTCATACATGAACACATGTACAAATGTTGATATTTGTAGTGCACAGAAAATGTAGATAGAATTATTCAGTCAATATGTATAGGTGTGGGTTTGTAAGCATTCTTTAGTATGACTAGCAAACTTACGAGTCATTAAAACGACTTCAATAATTAATCTTCCATGTCTATATATATATATATAGACATGGAAGTTTCTCCTTTCGTGTATATACACGAAAGGAGAAACTGACTGAGTAATCAGTGCACAATCAGAACTTGTGAGTAGAAATGTGGAATTCTGGACAGTAGTTTTTATATAACTTAAATGAGTGTTAAAAAGGGAATTATACGAAAACATCTCTTGAGGGGTTAAATTAAAGGATGAAAGTTTGTGTAAAAATTTTCATAGAGAATTAATTAATTTAAGAGAATTAATTAAATAAAATAATTATTAATTAATACAAATCTGTGTGCGCACGCCTATTTTTGCAAAAAAATGATATTTTTGAATTCTACACAAGAATGCCACAGAAGGGACGTACAGTTTCACATTCTACATGATTAATCCAAACTTGATTTAGGCGTCCTGCTTCCTAACGCCGTAACAATTAAACAATATCTGGTTATTTTCAGAAATTCTATCATAATGTACTTCGTTCTTCTTTGCAATGCTTTTGTTATTGTGCGCAATAATTTGTAAATCTGCAGTAATAAATAATGTTTCCAGATTTTTTCATTAATAACACTCTTTATTTCGTTAACACACTAACACATAATTGTCTGTTGTTTCATTTCTTCTATTCCGACAGTGGCACATCACTAATAAACATATATATATATATCAGTTTGTGGCGTGGCATATACGTATGAATAATATAATTTCAAAATGTGGAAAAAATACAAAATCTAAAACACATTTTAAGTTCTTTATCGCTTTGGAAAGACTTTATTTTTTATATTGCTTACTTTACATATTTATAAAAATTATTCATAATTATTTTATACATATCCTAAAAATTATTTTTTTTTTACCACTAATATATCAGTATTGATGTGAGTGGCAGGATACTTAATGTTTTATAATCAGTCACCGCGTTGACAAGGTTAAACTTCATTGCACTTCTCTGTGCGATGTTCCAAATTTTTGTGTATTTTTTTTATCACGTAATATCTTAAATATGTATAATTATTCTCCGTGGTTCACGATGTTGGTGACATGCACACATATATCTATGTATATTTCTTTTTACATTAGCAATTTTCGTGTATCACCGAAATAAGGAAGTAAATAAAAAAATAAATAAACTTAGAACAAAATATGTCAAATATATTATGCTAAAAGTTGACTGTGTCGAAAGATACAATAACATTTAATAAAAGTTACCGGCAACATTCTCATTCTTACTTCTTATTGAATGCCCCTCGTTAAATACTAGTAAAGTGTATCAGCTCATTGTAGACAAAACTTATTTTACTTGTTAATTGTTACTCAAGTCATTACAGACCAATATAGTGTCTCGTTTTGCACGTTAATAAATTCTAATTAACTCATACATTATAAAAGTGCGTGTGTATTGTCTGTTAGCACATAAGTGAGGAAACGTCTCCTGGCGTTCGTAAGATGTTGGCCGATTTACTGGAGTCGCTGCTGTGCGCCGACCCGCTGCTTGAAGACACGCGCGCCGCCCTCGTCGCCGCCCTGGACAAGTGCAACGTCATGATGGCAACGCAACACCGTGAGTGGCCTCGCTGGCGTACTTTGGAACACGACGGGGAGTCGTGAATGTGCAATGTGGCTACTTATATGTGGACCGAGTAGAGTACTTATATGTGAACTTAGTAGCCGTATTCAGTTCGCGCTTGTCCTAGTGATTTTATTTGTATTGTTCTTATTCGATAAATATACAAAAAGGAAAAAGTATTAAGAAGGAAAAATATTTCCCGCAATGCACATTGCTAAGACAGAACAGGTCGCCAAATTGAGTTTTTTCCAGCGACTTCTCAGTCCCTCGGCCATCCCTCCCAACCGTTCCTCATCAGTCGTATACCCGCGAGCGCTGTCTATTTCTGTATGTTGTCCTGTCTTTTTTTTTGCCGGCATGCCATGTAAATGCAGTTATTGTTTTTTTTAGTCTTCTTATTAAATTTGTTATATTCCAGAGAAAGTGAAATGCAATTATTTTGAACAGTCATAGAAATTATCGAAATATAAATGTTGAAATTGTCGATTATACGATTAGAGAATACTGCGATGCATTGGCGTCATTTCGCTATGGTCTTATGATGTATATTTATCTCTAAATCTCAGTTTTGCACATCTTAGAAGCAAGCAAGCAATGCATCTCTGATCGCAAGTTTGTTGGTCCTTAACACACTTGAATTATCTTATTGATTGTTGTTGTAACATCACGCTTACTTTTATTTTGCATCATGATGTGTAACACTTATATTAAGGGACCCTATTTTCGCTAACTTTTTTGGGCTAAATATATTATTTATTAAACATTGTGCCAAAACTACTGCGGAATGTCATTTCTGCACAATTTCTATGTATATGGTTCCACATAAATGGCCTATGTACGTAAATCCATGTTATAAATTCAAGAATGGGGCCAGCGATGAGACATCATTAATATTATAGTTTTTCGACATTTTATACATGTCGTTAAGAAATATCGGCACGGATGCTTGTACCATCGCACTCTTGTTCTGGACTGTTATGGACTAAAAGTGTTGACTGGATCCGCAATGTTTACTAGTCGATTTTGAGTTGAAGATTCTATGCCGCGTCTCCACCAAGAACGTCTGTACCAGACAAAGTGAAGGGGATAACCTTCTCAAGCCCGCACGTTGCCGCGGAGCGTCCACTCTTGGCACACCCATCGTCCAATTCAGTCGCTTCTCCGATTATAGTCCCTAATTATTAGTTAAATTTTGTAATCTTTAAATTAATTTGTAAGAAAAATGAATTTTTTTTGATCCTCTGGCCGCAGCCTTGGTAATTCGGGCATCTGGAAATGTATAATATATGAAAATATCCTGTATGACCGATGTGGTAGCTTATCTAGTATTTTATATGTACTTAACGCCTTTACTATAATTCTATGGGTTATCACCCAAAAACTAGGACATGTTTATACCGGGTGTAAGGGACAGCCTTCCGCAAACTGATAGAGTGAACTCAGTATATTATACTAAGATGATCCGCGCATGAAATTATTTCAGGAAGGTTAAGGGAATCCAAGAAAACTGATTTGTGTTTATCCCCATCTTCGCAATGTATCGCTACCATTTTTAAATCACGAGGGCGCGCAGCACAGCGAGTTGTCGGCCGCTCGTCGCCGCGGACTTAAGTACGATTTTCCCGCGGCACGAACAGAAAGAGTTCAAAGGAGCCGACGCGCGACTGATGGCCGCCGCCGCTGCCCCTTCCCGCGCGCCCGGCCAGGCATGACAGCGTGAACTCGGTGAACTCTGTAGCTAGGCAGATAGTAGAACAGCTGATTTCGTGCGTTGTTCGTTAAAGTTATTTAAAGACCCGTTGCTGCTTTTTTTATTTTACCTGTTTTATTTACAAAAATGGAATGCTGCGTACAGAAAATGTGATTTTACATAGAAATAAAGTAGTTTTAACTAAAAAAAAAAACATTTTTTCCTGAGAAAATTTCCAGTGGATTTTGATTCAAAATAAGGATCCGAATGCACCTTATCAGTTTGCGGAGGGCTGTCCCTTACACCCGGTATATGTCATTGGAGAGTTTTTATATGTTTGCCTTAAATCTTTGTATTCGTTCGTTACAGCCGTGACGCGGCGGGCCGGACTCGACCTGTCTGTGAGCGTGGTGGTCGGCCTCAAGGAGAACATGGAACTGTTCAAAGATAACGCATCGGAGCTGATGATGAACGTCTTGAGAACCAATGAAAGAGATTTCGAAACGTCCTATGACGTGATATTACAGGCCTTCAGAGACATGTTCGTGTTGTGTTCTGAAAGTGTTCTAGATGAGCTCATGAAGCAGATTGTTGATAATTTAATAAATATAGATTACTGTGCGTCTGTGTATGAGACTATTGTCAGAAGGTCCTTGGATACTATGAAACTTATATATGATCATAGACGTTTGGATTCTAAGACTTTTTTATTAATTTTGTTACGGTTTACGGAATCGCTAGCACACCAATACGAAAACGAAGATTTACCATGTAAGTGGCTCCATTTGTTGATGGCGTTGAAGACTTTCGATTTTGATGCAACCGCATGGAAAACGATTATTGTTCATGAAGACTTTTTCACATTGAAATGTTGCACGAGATTAATTGAAAGGAAAAATAATGTGGGCGCTTTTACCTTAGTATTTAGAGTTCTGGGTGCGTACGCGGACGTGCTCGTAGAGCTCCAATACGAGGTAATAATACTTTTGATTTGTTTTTTAATGAAACGGTTTTCTATTTTACGTTGTGAATTTTAAACTATTATTGGACAATGATGTTCGAAATAAAGAAGAAAGTGAAATAGCCATTTTTCTAATTTTTGTCTGTTTGGTCACACGTCATATTGAAACGACTAGCTCGATTTTATTATGTGGCTAATATTCTAAATTACAAGCATAGTTAAGTATCATATCATTCTTTCAAATAGACGCAAGACGACAGTTTAAGATCTGTCGTGCGATTCCAATGAAATCGATGATTGTGGTGATTGTGAATTAAATTCATACGCATTTTTTTTTATATATTATTTTTAGGATATACCTTTAAACCTATGCTTATTTGTATATTAATCAAATTTAATAATTCTTAGTCCCGATACTTTATACATTATCATAAGACAATGCGTGTTGTAAGCACGCAATATTGGGAGTTCAAAAGAAAAATGCAAATATGCCATTTGCAATTCCATGCAATAGTTTTATTGTTATATTGTGGAAACATTAACGTATGTGTTATGTGCAGAACAAACTAGTTCTAATGTTTAATTCATTTCAGATGTGATAGTTTTTAATTTATTATTTTGTCACACAATTTTTCCAGTAATATTGTAAAATAAATTTTAATAATTATTTATATGGAAGTACAACATATTCACAATACTTAATGTTTTATTATTATTATTTATTCCATAATTGACTAATTTTTTTTACTATTTATTTATTGCTTAACTATTGTTTCGCATTTTGGGAATTCTTTTCGAAGATTATTAAATTTGAATACGAAATGCTTTTTATAGCATCATATCTTTAAATAAGTCGAGCCGATTTTTAAAAGAGGAATAACACATATATAGTAATTATAATTGTATGCTCAAGCACACTGAATCCTGGTCGGCTGGAATGTCGTCAATATGATAACTGTTAAGGGCTACCATTCCTTTACTTTCCTCTGTCTCACAATACTTTGATAATAATGTATGCCTCTATTTATAAGGTCGATAAGGACGGCAGAATATTAATGCTGATCAAAAAGAAAATGCCTGTTTAAGTATTCAATATGTATTTTTTTAAGTTTTTATCTATATTGTTCTATTCTTGCATTATTTTTTTAGAATTTATTATTATTTCTATTTCTTGAATTAGGTATATTTTGTTCAAAATTTCTATATATATATTTGTCAAGTCTGTCTCAAGGAAAATATATATATATTTAATACATTTCTAGAAAAGATATCAATGTAACGCAATTTCTTTCATTTTTTTTGCAGGGATTGTTAGATGTGCTGACTAAAATTATTAAACGTACAACACCGAAATTTTTAAATAAGTTATACACCCGAATGGAAGACTGCTTTGATAAATACCAAAAACTCTGGGGAAGCGAATGGTCTCCGTCAATATCCTCCAGCTTTCAGGACTGGTTGGAAAAAATACCAGTCAAACTTATTACTGAAAATTTGCAGAGTGGAATCTTCCACTCTGAACACAGGCATATGATTGCAGCCATGAGAAAAATGTTGAATTTTATGAACACAACACCCTCTTGTCCCGAAGAATATGTAAATGAAATCAAATCGTGGCCCAAAGTGGTGATACGAATCTATTCAACAGATGTGTCATGTGGAAGGAATTTAAAAATTGCGTGTCTAATAGACGTCATGGCGGTCGCATTGACTTTTTTGAACGACGATGAACTATTTGATGTTTTGCGAATGGTACTCGACTTGGGAAGTGTTCCGGAATCTAATTTGAAGATCTTTCGAGATTTAGTTCCAGCTTTCTCCACTTTTTTGTTAAAAGGCGTCATTTTGAGAAGGCAGGGTATGAAACCTTACCTAACGCACGCCATTGGTTCCCTCGTCAAATATTACACACATACTAAATGCGAGGACAGAATTTATGAAGATATACTTAATATAGTGAACGAGGTAATATTTAATTATTTCAATGTCACATGTCATATTAGAGTGGTCTTAATATCAATATTTCAGCTCTAAATTACAGTATTTCTTAAGGTTAAGAGACTTCTATTTTTATTTCAATCTGTTTTCAAATTGACTTTTAACAAAAAAACATTTTTTGATAAAAGCTTATTCAAGCTTTTTTAATACTGTTTCGTTTCCATCAAATTGGACTGATGTTTTATTAAAGAATTTTACTTCGTAAAGTAAAATCTCGGCTTACTCGTAAGTAAGCCGAGAGGTAACAGCGCATCTTTAGTGCTGTTTATTGTCATAACCAAACGTTTACAAAATATGAAAAGTAAATTATTGAATAATAACAATAATTCTTTAAACAATTGAATACACTTTTATATAATTTCTTGGTTTAAAATTACATTTATTAAAAATAAAATTTTTATAACAAAACAAATTTTGCGTTTTCAAAGCATTTACAAACATTTATAGAAAGTTTTTGCATTCTATGGTCATATCTAAAACGAAATGCAATCATTTTCATTTCCCTATACGTGAGATTGACGAAGTGGGTCAGAGTACAACGTAATATTTTTGAGCACTAGCGCCATCTATCTAAATGTGTTATGACTACAGTGTACAGTGGTGAGGCTTGTAGGTACCCACGAGTGAGGAATAAAACATTTTTATCGAGTTAGTAGTTCTATTTACAGGACTGTCAACGTCACTCCACGCCCGGCGATCGACTGTATATTATTATTCTGTGTCGATAGCGCCGGTTGTGTACAGTGATGATAGATGTTATTGTTAATGTCAAAATAATGACGTATTTCAAGTGATATTCTACTATTAAAATATGTTTTTGGTTTGATTTGATTCGTAAAATGAACAAAATGGTGGATAGTGACTCGTTCGAATGCGAAGTAAATCCGTTTAAATATATGAAACGTATTATTAATACTCTTACGTTAAATTGTTAGAGTTTTCTATATTGTTTTTTATAGGTTTTTCTTTTAGTCCTACATAATCTGTAATATTTTCTATAGTCATTTGTTTGAGAGTTAATTGGAATTATCGTATTTGAAATGCGTCAGAAATTGTTGTTCCTCGTCATATTTAAAACTTACTTTTCAAATAATAAAAGTCCCTTCGACTACTGCTATGATTTAAAAGTCAATTTTAAGACAAAAAAAAAAAAAATGAAAAAACGGACTCGTAAAACATTAATTCACTATAAAATAACATATATTTTATTAAGAACGCTTTTAAAAGGAGGTCGCGATAAGAGTCTTGATATTATAATATAGTAAAGTATCTTAAAAAAAAGATCTGGATGATTTAAAGTTTCCACCTCGTCTGACAGCAGTGTGATTCAAACTCTCTAGTACTATAGTTAACTGCTGTTAAAGTTAAAACTAAACATGTCAGAATATCAAAAATCTTAGAGATATTGCCATTTGTGATTTAAATTGAATATCATTAATGCTTTAAGATAACCTTAGTTAAATGCAAATTGTGAAGTTAAAACAACGTATTTTGACGTTTTTAGCTTTTAACAGCTAATTATTTCAAATAAGAGTTTGAAGTACACCGCCGTAAATATTGTTATTATTCAATCGATAAGTATTCTCTATTTAAACCAAAACATCTACAAAAATCTTCAATGTACTTCTTGTATATTCAAACTATGTATCTATAGTCTGTTTGATTTTTGAAACAAATCAGTCAGTATATGACTTATTTTAAAAAAGACAAGTTCAGAAAATTATTTTCCTAATCAAGAAGTACCTTATTTTTATCAGTGCATTGACCACGTCACTGCATACAGATCGCATTTCCAATGTCCATTTTTTCCCATACTGCCCTCAGCACGTCGCTTCTATTCCGAATCACTTAAGACTTAAACAATGACAATCAACTGCAACGGACATGAACTCATCCGCTCCGATTAATTAAAATCATGCGCATTATATAAGTATTCCAAGTTACTGGCGAGGATCTGGAAGCAGTTGATGGGCTGTTCTGCTCCGCGGCGTAGAGGTATGCGCAATTTGTTCTTCGGGAAGATCTCCCGCGCATTGTGCTCCACATTTGTTCCGAATACTTAATCTGATTTTTTGTAAAATTCACTGTACTTAGCCGCATATACAATCTACTTTAAAACAATAATATATAAAAAAAATAGTGCGTGGAGTCCCTCCGCGCGGAAGAAGTGGAAATTAAAATAGGAAGGGGTAGAAATTGCGTTTTTCGTCGCACGTTACAATTGCGAAAAACAATTGCGAGACAAAATCTACTCTCTTTCTCTCTCCTATTTTCTACCCTTGTGTATCTTTCTTTCTCTCTCCCTCTTACATTGGAATATTGGACGCTAATCGTTGCTAACGCTCACGCTGGCCTGTAACAGGTATACTACGCGCATGTTCGAGTGCCACGCATTCACTCTTGCCCAGTCTCTTTCTATTCCCCCTCCCTAGGAGCGTTGAACGTTTAACGCAACAGTGCTTTCATACCCCCTCCATGGTAGCGTTAAACGTTTTACGCAACCTTGTTAGAAGTCTCATTAGAAGTTTCACTTCAAAAGCGATGGGGAATATGTATCGACGTCCCTCGCGCGCCCCCGCGTCCTGTGCGATAGTTATATATTTTGCATTCTACGGGTGTAATAGTTTTCTTTAACGGGCAGTCTCTTTTGCAGCATTGGCCCATTATACAGAATAGTAGCATCCAGGAGATGTGCTCATTGCTCGAGAATGTGAAAATGTTGGATGGGGACCGACCCTTAGAGTTAGAGTCGGCCGCGGGCCGCTGGCTGCTGCGCGCTTTGGCGACGGTGGATTCGGCCGACGCAATTCATTTGCTGCGGATGTTGTCATGCTTCGCCATAAACGATGTGGACGGGGAATTAGATATGCTATTGAGGTAGGCAACTGAGTATATCCATGATTGAAATTACGACAAAGATGTTATTTTGGATGATATCTGTTCTTGTACAAAATAATGTTCTTGTTTCGTTTTGAAGTTTATATAATGGGCACGTCTGACCTAGTTGTTGTTTTCCGCACTCCGTTTAAAATTTACGCCGTCATCTAGTTTAGATATGTGCATCTCTTTAGATCAAGTAAAAGCTATTTCTGTAGTGTTGGCTAATATGCAGGACTTTAACCCAAATTGTATTCTAAATTTTTTTAGAAATTTAGATTGTATATAAGAAATGTATCACGTGTGCACGATAACATGCGTATACGGAAATTGGTCTCCTTTTGTATTAAAGCTGTCGTGAAATATTATCTCCATTAAAACAATCATGCAAAAACTAGGAACCGTAAAATTCGTTCTGTTTTCAGCACGGCGTTGAGAAATTATGCGAGCAAATTGCCGGAACGCTTGTCGGAGTTGACGCAGAGGAGCAATCCGCGCGCATTCAGCGCCCTCCTCGACGCACTAGTGCGCACCGCCAACTTAAAAATACTGGACATCGTCATTAAGTTGGCTGCAAGTAAGTTTTTTCAATACTGGAATCGAAGTGAAATTTATAATTCACCTTGGAGGACCCATGCATTCTGATACTTCTGTATGAGTATTCTCAAGAACTAGGGAATTGTGAATATCAACTTTTGTAAATCTTTATTGATCCTGCTAGCGGCGCATGTCGAATAACTGAAGTTTTCATTCCAAGATCACAAATATTTTTTAACCCTAAAACAAATATTAATTCGTTTCATTTATTTAATTATAAGATGCCATATACAGCAAATATTTACAGGGAATCGTATCTTTAGTTCGATGAATAATTCCTCAATCAACAATTCATCAAGGCTATTCCGCAGATGATTTTTTCATCATAATTCAAATTCAAAATATCTTTATTTCATAGGTTACAAAATAACACTTGAAATACGTCATCATTTTTTGTGAATTTACACTTTACTGCTCGTTCGGAAGGCAGTTTTCCCTCAAGAAGAACGAGCAAGAAACTTAAGGGTAGCTCTTTTCTAATTTGCACATACATAACCAAAACAAATACAAAACAAATTAGGAATGACACAGCCCGGTGAGAGGTCGAGCCGCTTATGTCCATTGATTTTCGTCTTCTAAATATTCAGAAATTGCATAGTACCCTTTTTTACTGAGTGATTGTTTAATAACACTTTTAAATTTATGTAGGGGTAAATCTTGTATATCTACAGGAACCTTACTGAATAGGCGCACACAGAGCCCTCTGAATGAATTTGAGACTTTACTTAGTCGACTAACATGTGAATTCATTTTTTTTTTATTTCTGGTATTGAGATTATGTCGACTACTATTTCTTTTAAACATTTCTAAATTTTTTTTTACATATAATAAATTTTCATAAATGAATTGAGATGCCAGGGTTAAAATTCCAATTTCCTTAAACTTATTTCTAAGGGATGTACGAGGTCCGAGCTTGTAGATTGCGCGAACGGCCCGCTTCTGCAGCACGAAAATTTTCTGAATATCCGGATCGTTTCCCCAGAGCAAGATACCATACGACATTAGACTATGGAAACAGCCAAAATAAACCAATCTGGCAGTTTCAACATCCGATTAATTTCTCATTTTTTTGACAGCATAGGCGGCAGAGCTAAGCCTTTTCGCCAACTTACTTATGAGGACCCCATTGAAGCCTGTCATCTAAAGTAATTCCTAGGAACACTGTAGAATTAACAAACTCCAATTCTTTGTTGCGTACTGAAATAGTTCCAGATCCATGTCTTACATTTGGAAGTGAGAATCTTATACATTTTGTTTTCATTTCATTAAGAAGTAAGTTATTTGCAGTAAACCATTTCTCTACCTTAGAGATAGCATTGTTCACATCGTCATAAGTAGGCTGTTGTCTTTTAACTTTGAATAACAAAGAAGTATCATCTGCAAACAATACTATCTCATGAGCATCCTTAACAAGGCTAGGCAAATCATTTATGTAGACTAAAGAGAAGGGACCAAGAATTGATCCCTGCGGTACACCCATGTGAACTATGGATCCAGACGATTTCTTACCATTGACATCAACCCTCTGAACCCTGTTACTCAAATACGACTTCAGAAGGTCGAGTGCCCGGCCTGTTACTCCATAGTGACGTAGTTTCCCGATCAGAGTTTCATGATGAACACAATCAAAAGCCTTGGAGATCGCAAAATATGCTAATTGCATCTCGCGAATCCTCCCAGGCTCCAAAATATGTTGCACAAGCTCAACGCCAGCATCGATTGTTGAGCGACCCCGAGTAAAACCGAATTGTTTATTTGACATTAATTTATTGGTATAAAATGTGCTAACAACTGCTTTAGGATTAATTTTCGAATATTTTGCTAAGTGACGGTAGTATAGATATGGATCTAAAGTTATTGGGACTTGATGCACTACCGCCTTTAAATAATGGAATTACTTTACTATCTTTCATCAAATCGGGAAACACGCCATCATCTAAACACTTATTAAAGATAAACGCCAAATGCGGCGCAATATAATCTATAATTGAGTTTACAATTATAATAGAAAGACCGTGAATGTCAGCAGTTCTCTTCATGTCTAGAGATTTAAACGTTTTGATAACTTCTTCAGAACTAACATGTTTAAATTTAAATTCCAAATTAATATCACAAATCGAACTATTATTCCTCAATAATGATTCGGCAAGAGCGGGAGATGAGTTAAGAGAACTCGTAGTGAAAACAGGAATGTCAGTAAAGAACGTTTCATAATCTTTGTTCTTGTCCTAACAATTACAGTATCTGCAATTATTATGGAAACAATAGTTTCTCGGTTTACTCGTAGCGGTGAAAAGTATAATGGTTCCCCTTAAAAATATGCATTGTTTGTTATAAGCAATGACTATTTAAAAAAAATATTATTTATGTTTTTCTTATTCACATACTGTGTAATCTCTGTTATTTAAATAAAAGAAACATGCTTAAAAAAAGCAAACGATTGAGTTTATGATAAACAGCAGGTGATGTGGAGTCGGGGTGGTGGGACGCGGCGTTGGAGGCGTGTGCGGTCGCTCTCGCCGCCCGGCTTAACCCCGTGCTGCCCGAGCACGTTTACCGCTCTGCTTTGAAGAGTGAGCTGGCGGCTCCTGTTCTTTTGAGAAAACTGTTGTTGCCGTTTTGAGGTAATAAGAGAGTTTGGACCGCTATTGTTTAGTTTAGACTAATCTAAACGTAAAATACACGTTATAGTGGAGGACGCGCATATTAAATGGAATAGTTATTTAAAATTACATAAACAGTTAAATGAGAATGGTTACTTGCATTCCAGACATTCGACCAGCGAGTTTTGCGAGAAGTTCTTCAGTGACATCGTAGGAGAGCTGTTGTCGTGTTTACGCCGCGCGCCGCGCGCACCTGTCTCTGGGCATTTTGCGTACATGCGACTTCTTTCAGAATACACTACAGCATTTATTTTGGCTCAGCTCATGTTCGAGAAGGTGCGCAGCTGTTGTTTCCTTGCCCATTGTATTTCGCCTATTATATTGAACCGCGACATTGTTCGCAGATCGTATGATCGCATTAACTTCACGATTCGGGCCCGTATGTGGGCTATGGCCCCATATCCCTAATATTCTCTTTTTGATGGGAGTGGGACATTATAATTGAGTTGTGCAAGTACAATGGTGTATAATCTGATCAATCGTCACATTCAAATCGTCACTTATATTCCCTTTGATAGCCTAGGAAAATTTTGCGATGGAACAAAATAACATTTTATTGATAGAAAAGTTACCATTATATTAAAAAACAATTTGAAAACAGGTACACGGTATGAGACTTAGATCGCCGTGACCGGCTGGAAGGTTACAATACTATCTAAAAAGTATTTGTTAAAAAGAGAGACACTTTCTGACGCTCTCTTTTTATCGATTACCCAATTCTCTTAAATTCACGGCAATTGTTTTGGATTTGAATTGTTATTATAATATAATGAGTAATGTATTTATGTCAGTCTATATATAACAACATTGATGGAACTTGAATATCAAACGAGGTTGTCAAAATTTTTAAAAATAAGCTATGTTTCTAGTCGCGTTGGCCCTGCTTGGGGGTTATGGCTTAATCTCGGTTCTTCATATTGACCCCAATGTTAGTATCTATATTGATGTTTACATCCATACATTGGAAATCATGTCAGTTATATCTAAATTAGAACGGATATAAAAATGTCTGGTGTGGAAATTACTTTTGGCACTTCTGCTTTAATGTACGTGGTCATGGTTTAAGTTAAGAAGTAGCTTCATTATTTTTGAGTAAAAATAATGAACTACTTCTATTTTATTTCTTTTCATCCAGTTAGTAATTTTGAAACCTTTTTAAAGCTTTGCCACATATCAGCTATTGAATTTCTGTTTTATGACCTTGAGTTTTTGTAATACGCTATGCTATTGGTAAAAATCGATAAATACCATTATTTTTACGTTCGTATACGCGGATAACATTTTGACGACAAAGTATAAACGCAGAACCTAAACGCCTTGCAGCAAGTACGAGCAAATCGCCAATGTGTTTATTTATCCAACGTTGACACATTCCTTTGACAAAACATGCAACCGATAGTCAAGTGCTAAACTGGTACAATCATTGGGACCAATGCTGTGTTTTCAATGCATACATAGGACAAATAATGTAATAACATAAGGGAACTCGCCCTGAAAACAAATTTGAAATTTGATGAACAATCACATAGTAAAAGTAGGAACTTGATATAGTCCATACTAAGAAATGAATATTACCTACATAAGTAAAAAATAATTGTAATGGCTCTTTGTAATTTTAAAATAAATCCTTTTCCTTTAAATCATAATTGTTGGGCCTGGCCCAAAATGGCAATGTTGGGCCTAACATGAAGCCAAGACTGGTTTTTTAAGCGTTTTAGAGGAAGCCCATACCCATTAATGGGACATTATATGTATTAAGTGCAAGTAACGTACTAAGTTTGTGCTAAAAGTTTCCGAAACTGGCTATTTACTTCAAAAATATTTATAAAGTAATAAATGCGATGTAAAATGTAACTGCAAAGTACTGGCTGAAATTTAATTCGTCTGCTACAATTTGTTTTCACGTCGTTGTGGTTTTTTCACTTTCATTTTATGTGTCTAGGTTGCCAAGAATTTGTCCAAATTAAGTGTAATGTAGTAGCTCAGCAAAGTGTTTGTCGTAAAAACTCTAAGCAAAAGTAAGATTTTCTACTGGTTTGAATTCAAGTATAGTCATATAAATCTCAGTGATGAATTTCTTGAAAATCACCCATCCGCCATTGTCATTTACAACAATTTTCGACCTGTGCTTCAAATCCTCTAAACAGTTAAACATATAACCGGTCATGAAATTTGGGCATCTTTCATCCAAGAAATAAATAAATCAAAGACAAACCGAAGTAAATATATGTCACCGAGATAAAAACATCTCTAAACAAAATGTGGCAAAACATGGCATTAAATCACGTTATACACACACACACACACACATGCACACACACACGCACACGCCCACGCCCACGCCCACGCCCACGCCCACGCCCACGCACACGCACACGCACACGCACACACGTATATATATAGATCTGTGAAACTATAAGTCCCATTGACTTGAAATTCGGTATAGTTAGTCTTTGCGGAACGTAGACGCTCTCAGAGGACGGGTTTTAGGCAGATCTTATCCAAAAAAAAAATTTCATGGTTTTAGCTTATGTGGGCAGAGTTGCGGTCAAAAGCTAGTTTTATATATTACGGTCAGGTCAAGCGTGGCCTTTTGTTCGCAGTTAAATGTTTTATTAATTTTAAACGTAATTTATTTTTTCCGTATTATTTATGATAAACTTGAAAATAAATCGATGAAAATTCAATGTTTTAATTGCAAGGTATAATTTGCCAGTTTTTCAAGTCATCAGAAATTTGCATCTGCTTTGTTTTTCAGGTTTCAATATATGCTCTGGAGTCTCCGAGTTCACTGCTTCATACTAAACTAGACGTGGAGCACACTTGGTACTTGGTGCGGGAGATATGCAAATGCTGTGACTCACTGAGGACCAAAATTATGCTGCCGGACAATACCAGTGATCAACTCAAAAAAATTTACAGGTTTCTAAATATCGCCACTTCTTTCATTTGATTGAACATAATCAAATTTTCACATGACATACTTGAAGCACAATTCTTTCGAATCTGTGACATTACACTTGAACTTTGTTCAACAGTTGTTGTCACTCTTGATTAATGCATCATCATTTTTCTGAAATTCGTGATGTCCCTTTACTAATCATATAGTATTGTTCGTGTTTAGAATGTTTTATTTAAAAGTGGTACTTTTCGAAAACACTTCAGCGATTTTGGCAATTTGTCAATATGAATGTAAAGAAATATCTTTTTGTCTTTAATCAATACATTTACACATATAAAGTTTTAAATTACATTTGTAATGTAATAACTTTCTGTGTACCCTTGACGAAAAAATTGAGCTAATCGATTTGTTGTGCAGAGATTTCCAATGCAGCAACTACAATTGCATGGCGGCCGCATTCTGCAATCGTCGGCCCGAGCCCAAGCTGTACGGGCGGCTGTTCGCGGCCAACGTGTGGCCCCTCATCGTGGACCGCGACCGCCGCTACAAGCTCGACATACCGACGCAGGGGGTGAGCCTCACGGATACCTTTGTGCCATTTGGCTCACTGAAAGTGATATTCACGAAAATTTTGGCGAATGTCTGTAAATAGTTCCTACGCACTCTTTTTTGACTATGCAGGCCTGCGAAGCGAGACTTGGCATTTCCAAATACATAGTTGTGTATGTTGTAGTATGGAGGATAGGAAAAGTTAATACACTCAATGCGGCATCACAAGGAGCAAAGGTCATTACTTATCTTTACAATACTTAAAAATTCATGGGTTATAGCTTGTATTTGCCTTTGCTTTTTAAAATTAATTGCCCCTAGTGTTCGACTCTGGCTTCGTTTGCATGGACATATAATTAATTTTTCTTTTATGTTGATTCCTTCTTAGTCCCGCTTTTGGTTTTCGTTTCGTTTCATACACAATTAAAAAAAAAATGCGGACAAATAGTAATAATAATATATGGGGGAAAATTTTATACATGTGAAGTATATTCGTCCAAAATTCTCTTCAACTGCATGTCTGGTTTACATTCATCCAGATGAAAGCTACTTTGGAAATTGCAAAGTATCCTAAACTACAAAAAAAAATAAAATTATAGATATACCAAATGCTATTGATTAGGAAAAAAAAACACTTGCAAAAGTTGGATAACCCATAGTTTTAAGTTGTACTCAGTTTGTTAAATTTTATTGAAATCTGTTTAGTGTTTAGTCATGAACAAACACACAAACTTTTTTCTCTGATTTTTCTAATCAACTGTTTTATTCATGTTATTGTAATCTATTTTTGTAAATGATTTCTTGTTAAATCGAAATGTGAGATAACTCTCTTGGAATATCTGTGTTAAGAGAGTGTCTAGCAAGACGTTATGGGTGTGCACGGACGGCGCCGCGGATGCGGACTGCGCGGCGGACATGCGCACGGCGCGGACTGCGCCTACGCGTCTTTTTACGCGCACGCTCTCGGACGATCCGCTGCGCTACGACTTCCTGTCTGATTACTCATCGCCCGAGGTACGATTTCCACATATGGTCAAGGTACCTTAGGCGAGTTTCTAATGTGTAAAATCTTATGAGATGTATATCTAAATTTGATTTGATTTCAACACTGTTGTATGTATGCTTAGTTTTAACAACAAAACATAAATTTAATCTGTGTATGTGATCTTATGTTTTTAAATTTTATACAGTCCAATACTTTTGGTTTTCTTCAATCAATTAAAATCAATTTGAATTTTAATATGCATATCGACTGTGATTTCAAAGTGATTGGACTTGCGTACCAGCAGCAGTGTTTTGATAATTAAATAAACTATATACAAATGCATATAACAATTGTAGCTCGGGGTGACAATAAATGTGCAACCAGATAAAATGTATGATTTTAATTTAAAAATTACTATGTTTTAACTTTCAATATTAGAATTAATTTATTTGTATATAATTAAGTATGACTGCATATTCGACAGACGGAAACTAGTGGTCAGATGGTGTCTGTGTGCGACAACGAACTCAACGGCCACGAGTGCGCGGCGGCGCTGTCGGGGCTCCTGCGACAGTTGGCCGGTGTGGGGGCCGAACGCACCTCGCCCGCGCCGTCTTGGCTACAACAGCTGGCCGACGCGTTGATCGCTCCTGACACACACACCAACGTCAAATCGTTCCTCGCTCAGGTCGCAATCAGTACATTTAGTCAAATGCTGTTACGTTCTTTTGTTGAGAAACTCAGTTTTTCGAAAATAACTCAATAACGGTATATCCGATGATCTTTCCAATAATTTTCGTTGAAAGTATATAATATTACGCATTTTCTTTGTAATTCTCTTCACAATTTTGAACGCTTAAAGAATAGGATGTTTCATTTTCGCAAAATAATTATTTTTCTCAGTGCACAAGCACAATTTTAATCTATATATAGAAAAAAAATTCTCACCAAGATTGAGTTCTTAATTCCAATTTTAAGTACTTACAATTTAAATATGAAGTTTTCCTATTGAAAATGCATGTATTTTTTGGGGTTTACTCCTTAAGAATCGATTTCATATTTAGGCCCGGGGTATGGAATTTTATGGGAGTAAAATCAAGTGTTAGACAAATGACGTTACGCTATCGTCATGGTTACTGAAATAAATAAATCGTCTTGGTTACTGTTTACATTTCAATCAATCAGAATGTGACAAATACCACTTATACTTGGTGGAGATTTTAATATTGATTTTAATAAAGAAGATGGTTTCCGTTTAGTACAATTTCTGAAAGATGAACTGAACTTACATTTAATTTCTGACAGAACACTAGGGACAACTAGATATGGTACAACTATTGATGCGATGTTTTCACGATTTATCACACATGTATCTTCCGATATTCATGTATCATATTTTAGTTGCCATAAACCAATTGTTTCAGTGTTTAATGATACCGCTATTGTTCCTGTGATAAACATTACGCAAGATAACGTCAATGATAGAGAAAATCAATCTTACTAAAAATTTTATTGTATAACATAATTATTTTCAATATTCTCTTAAATGACGAATTAATTGTTTTACTATTAACATAAATAAATGAATTGTGTATTATGCTTTGAATAATATAATAGATGCTTTCATTTACCATTATACTAATCTACATGTACAATATCATCTTAAAGGAGTAAACTCCAGTCGTGCGTCGGAGCTGACACACTCACAATTTTTTTTTTTTTTAATTCCTAATGCTTAGACACCTTTTATAATATTGAGAATCGATTTGATGAAACTTACGGAGAATTTCATTTCTATTTTTTCAATTTTTTTGAACAAATTGCAAAAATCATGAAGAAAGAAAGTACTGACTCGTAAAAAATCGTGTTTTTTACCAATATTTAATGAATTTACAGCCACTTTAGGCCTTAAAAAGTAAGAAATAGATAAATACTAACTAATGATATTTAAATTCAACTTTTTAATTGAATACTAATATATTTTTCTATAATAATAACTTTTTCTAAAGTTAATATTTTTTGACTTCTATTTAATATGAAAACAACATATCAATTCATGAAAGACCGACAAAACTTTCATCGAAAAATACAGAAGGTTACGTGATTATGTAATATTTTCCGAATGTAATAACTATTTCAATAATCATGAAAAACAAGTTAATAAATTTTAAATAATTACGACTTTTATAGTAAGCAGATCAAGACTTTAGAGCTGAATATAGCTTTTTGGCGCACGTTGGAAATTCTTTTTTTGCATTGTTGAACTATTAATAATAAATATTGTTTCTGATCTTCATCATATGTACCAAACTCGTTAAATTTTTCAATGACAGCAACACATCGTTCAGCAGTATCGTTAACAACTCGTAATTTATCAAAAGTTTCACTGCAAATAAAGTATTCTCCATCCACTTCCCAAAAATCAGAGTCGATGTTGAAAAATTCACATGTGAAATTGAACTTATCGAAAATAGTAAGCGATTTTCGATTCACAAAATCACTCATACTTTTAGACAACATTAATACAAAGTTTTTTTTATCTAAAGTAAATCGAGAATTTTTAGTATCGCTCGATTTTTTGTTTCTTATGGAATCAACTATTTTTAATTTGTTCTTCTCGGAATAGTTTTTTATCAAAGAGAGCCAAACCTGTAAGGTTCTCGTTCAAGTACCACAAAGGCTTAGAAAGTTTCTCTAAAGCAGCTTCTGCAACTTTTGGGTGATTTTTTCTTTACTCCAATAAATTTTGAAATAATTTTAAGTCATGATAAGGAGCTTCAATAGCACTTGTTGCTATGAATCATGCTTTAACATAAAATAAAACAATAAATAGGCAAACTTTGCAAAAAACACGTAATTCTGAAGGGTCGACGTGAAATTGTTTCCTAAACATATATATTTTTAAACTATATAGACTATAAATTCATTAAGTATTGGTAAAAAAACACTATTTATTATAAGTCAGTACTTTTTTTATTCATAATTTTTGCAATTTGCTCAAAATAATTGAAAAAAAAAAACAATTTATTCCAAAAGCTGCATTTTGGTGACTCTTACTGGCGAACCAGTGCGAGTTACGCAAAAAAACACAAAGGCAATTTTAAAGAGCGTGAAATTCTCCACAAAGTTCATCAAATTGATTCTCAATGTAATAAAAGGTGTCTAAGCATTCGAAATTTGAAAAAAAAAATTTTTATGCGCATTTTTAATGGGAAAGCTTTATATTTCAATTGTAAGTCCTTAAAATTGGAATAAAGAGCTCAATCTTGGTGAGATTTTTGTTTCTATATATAGAGTAAAATTTTGCTTGTGCATTGAGAAAAAAAATTTTTTCGCGGAAATTAAGCCCCCCCATATTAAAGAATAGAGAGGGCACACAATTTTTGCTACTTTTGAAGTGATTATTTCCGATTAATAATCAATTAAAAAAGTTGCTTAGAAACGATAGTGTTTCTAAAAGAACTGTCGAAATATATTTCGACAACTTGATGTTTTTTTTTTTTTAAATTTCAACTTCTGTTACATATATGGAATGCCCCTCATAGAAATATTCATATTTCTTATTTAACTATGAAACTAAGTAATAGCCTGTATAATGCGCCTATGATCCGAATTTTATCAATATACACCTTGAACCGGACGGACGGATATAACGAAACTATAAGGGTTCCGTTTTTGCCTTCTTAACTAGGAACCTTGAAAAGTAATTATTTTCGTTTTGAATTATAAAAAAAAGACGTAAACACGTCATATTGAAATAAACAAATATTTAGTGTTATATGAAATAAACTGACCAATAAAAATTCACAGATAATGTAAGCAACTAGATAAGAGGAGCGCTATTAAGCTATTGCATAGCTTTTATCGCGGGCTTTGAGCGTGGCGATCGAATCAAGTAATTCTGTAAGGAAAATAAAATTTAACACTCCCCACTCCGCCTACCATTTAGCTCGGTCGAGCGTTCTATTAACGTGTATGTATATAATACGACTGTACGAAGCTCGCATGGATCGAGACGAGCTGCTCCGATATCGGACGAATACGTAAGCAGCTGTTTGTGAGAAAGTATATAGGTGTATAGGTATCTATCATATCTTTATAATGCCACACTGACCGCATGTGCCCCATAAGTAAACATGTAGGTATATATGTATACATATAGTCCCCAGTACAGCGTCCGAAAAAGATTACACCAGTCCTGAAATTGGTACTAGCTGCTTCACTTTAACGAGTCTACCACAGTGTAAAATTTTCAGAGTGCGAAGTGGGCGCTTTTGAGCACGCTGTTCTCGCAAACGTGTAGCTCTAGCAGGGTATTGATTTTTATTGCAAAAGTAAAATTTTATTTTGACTGAAAGATTTTTAGTAAAACAAAATAAAATTTTATTGTCCGACAAAATAGAGGGCGCATGTCGAGTCCGACACCCGTAACATGTCGCTCTAATGGGTATTGATTTTTATTGACAACACCCAAATTTTGATTGAATGTGTTGACAATTGCCTAAAACAAAGTCAATAACTTGTCCGACAAAATTTCGGAATCGTATTTTTAGTCCGACAAGCTGAATATGTCAATTATTGCAGGTTTTGTTTTCTGATTACAAAATTTCGGACAGTAATACCACGTGATAAATTGATACATTTTAAAAATAAATTTAGCATCGTCCGACAAAAATAGTGGATCATATTGTAAGTCCGACAAATTTTCAGAATCGATTTTTCAGTCCGACATGCTAAACGTGTTATTTATTGCAAATTATGGTTTTTTTGATTATAAAATTTCGGACAGAAATACCACGTAGTAGGTTGATACATTTTAAAAGTAAATTTAGCACTGTCCGACAAAAATAATGGATCATATTGCCAGTGCAAGAAAAAAAAGTGCATTTATTGATGAAAGTGATGAAAAACTTGAATTAATATCACAGAAAAAAAAATTACTGCATAAATAAATAATTATAATTGCATAAGTTGATAAAAAATGCTATGCAATAGCTTTACCGCGGCAGTCCCCGAGTGCCACACGTTTAATTTTTCTGTTATTTCTTTGACAGGAGGTTAATCTGTTTTTTTCTTATATTATTTTGTTCACAAGTGTAGCCCACAAAAATGTTTTTTATGTCAATGAGTGATGATATTCGTCTTATTACGTTCCTTTTAAAGACCAAATTTTAAACCAATTCGTGATCTATATTCAGGTATTTTTAAATTACAGTACTAATTAACGAGACCTAATACTTAATTACGAGCGTGATTATAACCTCCAAAATTGTCGACTGTAATTTCTGTTAGCGTACAGTGGTAAGTTCCATCAATGTTGGAGCCGGTAATGCGAGCCGGCCGCTCGTTTTCCGGGTTTTACTATATCATAATTCGTAAAAAATCGATATACATTGAAATTTCTTTTACGCGACGGCGGAGTGATTATGCGTTTGTAAACAGTTCGCGTGGCCCCATCAACAGTTATGAGCGACCGATCTGTTATGTAGATGGTATGTAACTGCGCTGAGGAGCTGAAGGGCAGCCGGGAGACACTGACGCCGGCGCTACTGGCCGTAGCCGCGCATGCGCCGTGCGCGCACAACGACAAGAGCTACCTAAACGGCCTGCACATCAACGCTGTGAGTGTGTTATATTTATTATGTATGTTTGACTTTATTCTTAAACATTACTATTTTTAATGATTACTCATGCATGTTTGTTGTTTTCTAATTGTATGCGTTGGTGTATTGTATTCTATTCGGCCACAATTGCGAGTATGTGTTGTTATATTTACACAAAAGACGAAAAATATACTTGCGGTTCACAATAATAGAAATCAATAATTATAAGAAACTAGGTGACCCATGGAATTATTTCGCATCAGTAGTGGTCAGTTACGTAACATAATAAAGTAGAAATCATTAAAGGTAAATGTTTATTAGTTTTGATTAATTAATTCTCAAAAATAGTAATATTATATATAGTATTAAAGCCCATTTTTATATTTTTAAATATTTATGAATTTTTTTATATTTAGATATTTCATATCAATAAAAAACATCTTAGAGAAATATTATATAAAGATGATATTATAATGAGCGATTTGCGATGGCTATAAGTAAACTTTTTAAAATGTTAATTTTTAAACATAAATATCAAAATTTCAATCGCTTAATGGAAATATACTAAAATTGATTTGAACTTATTTTTCATCCTTAGAGTTAAAAATAACCTTCAAAATGGTGTATCAAACATCAAATTTGATAATGTATCAAGAGAGATGTCATACCGACAAAAAAAAAACACCTTAGAGAAATAATATATAATGGTGATAATGTAATGAGCGATTTGCAGTTGCATAGGCGTTCTAGTAAGCAAAAATGGTAAGGAACAATTTGGGATGCAGGCTTAAAAAAAGGGTTATTTGCCACTGTATTTAATTTTGAGAATATGGCATAAACACTACTACCACTAGAAGTGCTTTAAGAAAGTCTTTTAAGCTCTTAAATTTCTAGATATTCAATCAAATTTTGTATCAATTTTTTATTGACGTACTGCCGGGGTTACATCTTCTCGCAATCTTTTCATCTATGAATTGCCTTCGACCTAAATGATATCGGGTACTACGTTGATTGCTTGTGGATTTGTCACCGAGTTTTCAATTTAAGTGCAATTACGCCATGGTCTTCATATCTAAGAGAGCACATCAAGACTTCAGTCTCGGATATGGTGTCCCCGATAACGGTCTTTTTGTAGCATCCGGCTCGTTCCCACCCACGTTGAGGGCTCGAGGTTCGATCTCCTTCATTTAAAAGCTACAGATGCATACTTTATATATGCATTTTTATAATAAATTGAATTTTAATGGTTGCAGTTTTGTACACTATTATATTTGAGGTAATAATAAAATATGATGTAACAATGCAAATTAAATTACCGCATAAAACTAATGCAAGTGCCTTCTTAATAATTTAAATATTGGTTTTGTTTTTTTTTCAGCTTAATGCGGTATTGATGTGGGCTAAAGTTGACATTGGTGAATCACATGATTTGATAGAGGAGAAATGTCTACAGTCTACTGTTTCAGACGTAGTTGGATTGATAATCGACACTTGCATAGAAAACAGATCCACCAAATCTGCTCTAAAGACATTAATTAGTCTATTCAATGACTTTTTGACGGTTTTTGGAAAATACGTAAAGATTGACTGGGCCAAGTTTGAAGTTTATTTTAAAGGTTTGCCTTATATCAGTTAATTATAGATTGTACAATCAATATTATAAGAGTTTATATTATTAAAATCTTTAGCAGATATTGTACAATATGTAACGTATATTGTACAATCTATGCTTCTATAATCAAGTAGAGATATAAGATAATTTAAAAAAATTACTAGCTTTTGTTTACGACTACACGCACGTGGACATAGAATGAATATTTTAACTATTTATGTCAAGCAATCTTTTTTTTAAATCACTAATAAAATATAATTGTACTATAATTTCTTACATTTGATTAAGCTTGTACATTTAGGTCGTAAGTAATACATTGATGAGTGTGTAGCAAATTTTAATCATGCCATGTAAAGAACATATTTCATAGGCATATAATATTTCTTGTATCACTTGATGTTTCAATATGAATTATAATATTTTTTTAAAGACAACGACTTAACAATTCATGAAGTGTGTCTTCAGTTGCTGATCATAATAGCCAAAGGAAAAGTGTATGTGCCAGAGCTGCTGCAGGCCGTCACCTCCAAGTTGGAGAAAGTCCACACCTCTAAGATGAACAGCACAGCCGAGTTATTCGGATATGCAGTCACCAACTGTACCAACGAAGACATCAAAGACGAATGTCTACAGAAGTTTAGAGGTCTGCTAAAGAAAATACAACGTAAGAACAAGCACGAGTACGTGAAGATGTTGTTCTACGCGCAAGCCGGCTGCGGGGCTTGTTGTGATTCAGACAATGCCAGGTGAGAACAGAACGACTGGCCTGTAATCTGTTTTATATAAAACCAATGTCAATAAAGGTGTCGTAGTGTTTTTTCATGATTCTAGATTTCCTCACCATATACATTTTCACCATTTTAAATTGATATACCTCAATCTATAATGATATAAGTAAACAGAATATTGTCGCAGGTTTGGATGTAATTCAGCGTCTTCCATATGACAGTTGGACATAATAATCGTGGACTATCGTGACTTTTTAGAATTGGTTCTTTGCGATATTCATGTGTAATGAATTGTATCTAATATAATTTCAACAAACAAATAATCGTCATTGTGTAATTCAAATAAATTTGTCTGTTAGAATACTTATATTATTTTAGTTGTATATTGAGACAATGAATTTTGTCCTTTTTTCAGAATCGTTGTCGACCTCGCACCAAAAATGATGCAGACACAAAAAGAGAAATGTTATCAAATTATAGCTGGCTACCTGGAGAGCGCGGATCAGGCGCAGTGCACAGAACTGTTCGACACTATAGAGCTTGACGATGCTCTCGCCGGGGAGCACGCGTATGTGGCACTGAATGTGGCCGCGAGGGGCCTGCAGCGCATGCGCGATGCTTTGCGCCGGAAAGTGGTACAGCTGGCCGCTGGTTGCTGCGATAGCTCGTTGCTCAAAGTTAGGCGAAATGCGTATCGTGTGCTTTTGAAAGCTTTACAAGGTATACCTAAATGTTTTCAAAATTCGACATATTATATTTGAACTATTTAATTTTGTATACTATTTTTAAGTAGTTGTGATATTTCGCAAATCTGTTGAATGAGAGCTTTCTTTCCAAGAAACATTTAGTTCTAATAAGAACTTGAATTATTAGCTGACAAAAATAATATAAATAAAAAACAAATATACCACATTTTAAAACTAACTAAAAATTATTAAATAAATTTTCTAAGCCTCATATGGTCTTATACCACATACAAATTTTTTAACACAAGGTATGCCTTAAAAAATTGTCGTAAATATTTAATAGCTTTTAATGTTCTTGTACGATTTTAAACAAAAAACCGGCGCATGCAATACGTAACGATAAGAAGTGTAAAGAATTGCCATCAAAGAGAGAAATTATTTATCAGTTCACATTATTTATGGTGACCTATTAATGTCTCGGATAACTGGTGTATGCGCTCCATGTTTTTCATTTCAAATCTTACTAAGTATTTTAATGGTCATTAAAAATTTACTATAATCAATCTTTACAACAATCTGTAAGACTGTAGGAATATCTGTGTTTTTATTCTTCATGAGGCTTTGAGAAATTATTTTATACTTTTCAATCCATTGTATGTTACTGTTATTATTTTCTGATTTTTATTAATTTGTGTGTGAAATTTTGTAATTGATGTAAAATTAGTGTCGCAGGTAAGAATTTAAATGATATAGTGAATACAATCTTTATTCTTCTTCTCCACATTTCCTTGCATTGTGATCCAATTTAGAGCTATGTTCAATATTTCAGCAATCTTATTAGTATTTTACATTTTTTCGCATTTTTATCCAATTGTGAGCTATGTTTAAAGTCTTAAGTCTCTAGCTCATCGGCAAGTTAGTTTAAAATCAATTGTGAAAGTCTATCCAAATAGACATACAAGGAAGCAAGTTAAGAAAAAGGTGGTAAAATCTTATTAAATACTATTAATATTTATTCGCTTATGTACCAAATATTAAAATTCAGTCATTAAAGAAAACCATTGAGTTTGTGAAAAATAAAAGTTGTGATTTTTTAATAATATTAGTAAAATATGTTATCTTTTGGGGGATAATAATTAAATAAACAATATTTTTGTAAATATTTTTTTTTTCAATTTAATTTGTAGGATATAATTAGTGAGGTGGACACAACCGTTCATCAGAATCATCTCATTGCAAAGGTTTATTATTTTGTCAGATGTCTGCACACAACTTTACAACAGCATCACAATATCTAGAGATTGCGATATTTTGTCGTACTAATGTAAAAATTATATTTGTTTCAGGGATATCTCAAGAAGAAGATGCAGAACCTGCTGTGAAAAAACGTAAGCGGGACTTTGGTTCAGAAATCACGAGAACGTACCAGCGGGGCGACCGTTATCGGACGATAGTGTTGGAGCAGCTCGGCCGAGGACTCGCTGACACCAGCAACGAGATACGGCAGTTGGTTGCGGAGGGCTTGCGTGCTGCGCTGGTCTGCCACGATGTCAGGCTGAGGTCGTTCCTTCATAATTCGGCACATTAGTGCTTATAATAGAAACGTGTTGTATGAGTTTTATGAATATGAATGTACCCGATGCCCTTAGCTATAAATTGATTTTGTTTATTAAATAGTTAAAAATATCAGTAGGAGTGTCCCCCGATCTTCATCTGAAATTCCATATACTAAGTTCCTCACGAGTACAGCATTCAGGAGGCATTACAGGTGTATGTAATGCTTTTTTATTGAAAATATGTTGAAATGTGCTATGGATAAATTGTAGCTGTACGCGATTATTTGAATTGATACTCTTTGTATCCATAGACGCCTAGTATTTCCATGGCTACAAAATAAAATACACTACAGCTTACGAAACTTTGCCGCTCTGTATTGCCAGCGAATGATGTAATGCGCAGGTTTAACGCTCTCCTACTCTTACTTCTTCTTTTCCTTACATCAATTTCACGCCATAGCGACGCTTTCGTGACTAATTTCACAGCGGCAGAGTTTTGTGCGTTGTACTGGATTTTATTTTGTAGCCACAATAATACTAGGCGTCTACGGACACAAAAAGTATTAATTATTATGTTACAGTCTATCAAATAATTGCATACAGTTACAACTTATTCATAGCGCATTTCAACAGATTTTTAATAAAAATGCATTAGATGCCTTTAGGGTACCATTCCAATATCAAATAAATTAATATGGTCTCATATATTGAATATCAGTTATTCTATATTTTGTAGCATTACTGTACACAAACTCATGGCAAGTGCAAGGATTATGAGATATGAACAAATTTTATGATTTGTATGTATTAATATTTTGTGTTTCAAACACAAATAGTTGGGTTAGCTAAATGAAAGATTTAACTCACAAAGAAAACATGATACGTGATCGACTTGAGACAGAATCAGTGATTTGATATTAGCTATTCATTGAGGTGTTATTTTTTTAATTGATAAAATAGAAACCTTTGAAATATGACATTTATTATAAACAGCAGTAAAATTTACTTACTTTTTCATTTTGACATATTTATTTTCAAATCCGTTTAGTCTAATGTTTTATTTAGCCACCGCTGTGAATATATAATCAATTTTTACGAATAGATATGTTAATATTCTTCGTGAATATATTCTTTCACAGGTTCTGCGAATGCTTCATAACTGTAGTGTCGCTAGCGACGCATTGCGACACCGGCGACGGGGGCGCCGCGTTGTATGGCGTAAACCGTGAGGACGCGGCACGGCGCTTGTCAGCGTTCATTCAGTTACTGTTTCATGAATTGAGCGATGAGTTCATGAGAGCGAAGCTTCGAGAAAGACCATTAAGAATGAGGTGAGACAGGTCTTTCGTTGGTTGCGTGACGTCGCGTCGCCGGAGCCCCGCCGCCTCCAGATAGAGAGCTGCCGCGGTTTCGGTGATCTGGTGATAGCATCTCGTCGATGACTATTACTTTCACATGCATGTCGAAGTATATTAATAAATAGATATACAGTGTAATAGTTCACATATATATAGGAAATTCAACGAGTCTTGCGATACTACAAAAAAATTATATATTGCAGGTTACTTTTTTACATGTTTTCAAATAATTTTACTACAGTGTCTATACCGAATTCCATACTTCTAAACCAATTTTTAAAACACAGTTTCCAGTCTGTATCAGATACTACTTCTTCAACCGCCTCCTCACGCTTTCTCTTCATCATCGCATCGCTCTTCTCAAATGCAACTAGTGCGCCTTTTGATGATGAAGGTCTTGAGTTGATTTTTTTTTTATTTTGGGGAACAGAAAGAGTCGACGTTGCCAATCGGAATTGAAAAATTGCGAATTAAATTTTGTTTACACTTCTCATTTACTTTTTTGTAATAGAAGTGTTGGTTCAATTTGGAACAGTCTCACGGTTTATTGGTCTTCTGTTTCTAGATGATATTGACAAATTAATGTGCTAAAATGACTTTGTTTTAAATTTTGTCACCATATTACGGCACCCTACATCTGAATCTGAGCTTGCGTTAGATTTTGCAGTGCCTAACGTGCAGCTATCCGTCTTTACAATGTAAAAAAAGTCTTTATAAGTATTACCATATTTTTAAAACTTTAGTATTTATACATTTTTGAAATATAAAAGTTGCTGAAAATCAAAGTATTTCCCGATTAAATTTTATACTTTAGAACTAGTTATATTATGATTTTGTACTTTTTATTGAATGTTGAATAATCATTAACAATGCAGTCTGTTGAAATTTTGAATAATTTGTATTTAATATGCTTTTATTAGCTTCACCTGTATGTATGTATGTATATATGTTTGTTTGTAACTGACTCCTTTGGACTCGAGTTTGATCCACTTTGAACAGCCAGATTTCATTTAAACTTTGTCGATTTATCAAGGACCGACGGCAATAGAATAATTTTATATTTTGAAAAATAAAATTTTGGTTAAATTTTAATTTCTGTCATTTTGTAAAATTTTAAACTGAGAATTAGAAAAAATATTTAATTACTTGAAACATTAGAAAAACTAATAATTATAGAAAAAAGTAATTGAAATTTTGTAAATACATAAAAAATACATATGATATAATGCGCAGGTATTACGTTCCCCGACCCTTCCTTCTTCCCCGCCGCGTTCCTATTTTACTTCATTGCGACGGTTTCGTGACGAACTTCACAGCGGCGAAGTTTCGTGCATTGTACTGTAATAGTGATGCGTTAGATCAAATGGAAAGTTTACTTAGACACGAATAATATAATAAATTTAAATTCATTGCCACATGCAAGATATTCTAAAATCATGGCTCTTAGTTATAACTATTATTGATATCGATTTGAGACTAAAATTTAGAAAATAAAATATAGCTTAAAACAAACTAAATAACATGCTTCAATGACAAATCGAACTAAAAAGTGAAAAATAAATCTTAATACAGGAATAAAATAATGAAGGAAAAATATTAATATTATTATGAAAAATTAAATAATTATCATAAATTTTCAGTTTGTAGTTCAATAATTTTGTATTACTTATTTATTTTTAAATGTATTTAATCTTTATTTTTTATTGTAAATTAAATTGAATATAATGAATAATAAATCAATTAATTAATTAAGGAAAATTAATTTAATGTAACCATCAGTTCTTGAAAATTTAATTTAACTTTGAAATTTTTAAAATACTGGTAAACAAAAGCTTGCCTATGCCGAAAGTTGATATTAATATGCCATTGTTATGTGGATGTTCAAATGAATGTTGCGAAATCGATGAAAAGTTATAATTAAAATGTAGCTATATAAGCTGTTGTATAGTTTAAAAACAGTTAAGAGTCACAGTTGTCTCTTATTGCAATGTGTGTGAGAAGTTATAATACTTTTAGTAACAAGTGCACACGGAGAGCATATTGTTGTAAAGCATAAAAAACAAATTATTTAAAATTGCAATCAACTGTATTATTATTTATTATTCAAACATTCCATAATAACAAATTATAATATAATAATTTTTAAAGTATACAATTTAATTGCGAAAAACCGTGCATGTCAGCAATTTTTATATTTCTAAAATTTATAAATACTAAGGCGTATATATACGGTAATACATGTAAAGATGTTTTGTATTTAAAATGGCTCAATAAATACAAAAAAAAAAATTTTGCTGCTGCAAAAAAACTGGTTTTTGTAGCTCTATTACCTTTTAATAATTTAAACAACATCAATATATATCGACTCTCATGTTATACTTTTAGAATCAAAAAAATATCTTTGGCATGATAAAAAAAAATAAAGACTGCGAACAATTTTCCGAACGAATGCGCCAATATCCTGCTTTAATATGAAAAATGGATCTTATAGTTTTGTGTTTCCCTTTTTTTATTTTCTTCGGTTTGTTAATAGTGATCACATTATATAATCTTTGTAAATAGTATTCAGAAAACTGCGAGAGATGATCAACGACACGTTAGCTCTAAAGCATAAGTCTTTTAACGGAGATTTGGTTTACTTGTCACAGAGACTCGGCGTCCGGGTGCCGACTGTCGACGCAGAGTCGCACGTACCAGGGCACACTGCGCACCGGGCGCGGGCTCGGCCCTACGGCGAGGAGCAGGCCCTCAGCTGCTCGAGGTGAGGCGAACGTTCTTTTAATAGTCAAAATGATCAACAATCGAACCATCCTGAATAGGGTATACTACTTGGACACTTATTAGGTGCATATTCTGCGTAATCTATTCATTATAGTGACTGTACTTTATTGATTTTGGGGTCATGTCGCCGCGTTATAGGTATTTAACCGATAAAGCGCTCGGCGGTCTGGATTGTTACAAAATAATGAATATTTGTACTAATAGCATAGCATAGTAAATATATTCATTATTATTATATAAATCATTCAGTATTAGTAATGAATACGATTCATCGACTATGAAATTTGGTATAAATATTTATATATCAATACAAAAGATAAAGGAATGTAGACGAAGCGTCCACACAGACGAAGCCCTGGACTTTCTGTGTATGACACAACAATTAGGGCTAAAAAAGTGTATTTTTTTTGTTTAATTAATTTAATTTGTAAACACGGATATAATAAAATAGCGAATACCCGCGATTTCTTCCACGTACTTTGTACCACGATAAAAAGTAGCCTTCTGAGATTTAAAATACCTAATTCCATATTCTCAAGGGTGAATTTCATCAAGATCAGAATATTATCTGCATCTTTACTAATATGTTACATGGGTCAACCTCTAAGTCCTTAAAATATCAAAAATTGAGAAAACTGATGTGGAATGTAAAGAACTATGCTCGTCTACGGCATGACCGAGATAAGTCAAAATCGAAATGCATAATATATCATTTATTTTATAAGTTATATGAAGAGAGTCGTAAAACGGAGCTCAAAATAGTACTATGTGGCTTATAGAAGACCTTAGAGTTAAGCATCTTATTCGTGATAATGCCTTCAACATCGCGTAACTGCATGTAGCATGGTGCATGTAGTTTTATTGCAAAATCATAAATCTTATATTGAACCAATTGCAGGTACTCAATTAATGATCTGTTTTAAAATGTATTTCAAGTGTGATAATTAAAGTGCTCTGTAAGATATCTACATATTATATTTGCTACTTCTAGTGACTAATGGTATTGCTGAAAGGAAACTTAACTTTTTCATTTTATTTATTTTTAGATCAATTAATAATTAATATTTTAATTGAATTTTAGTAAAAGCATAATACTAAATTGGGTCGTACCAAGCTATTTAACAGTTTTGAACAAAAATGTCATTTTGATCTTTTTTATTTTTTCATGTGTTTGAAATTAAAAAAAAATATGTATTTAATTTATATCAAACTACAGTTTGTCTCTGTGCCTTAGATGGCGTGCCCCCGCCTGTTCTCGACGTGCAGACGCCTGTCGGTAACATTTTCAAAGTTCTTCTGGAGTTTGCGCAGGTTGGTTTATCAATTCTTATCATTACTGCTTTATTTTGATCACACATATTCTACATAAGTGTTTGCTCTTTTGTTAGCGTATCCGCGAAATTATTTCGTGGATTTCATTTATTGAGATATTTTGTTTGCATAGGTACTCTAGAGTATATAACAAGAATTAAATATTAGGACTTCTCTTAATCATTATAATCACTCAAACCATACTGTTAGTTTTTTTTCATATGTTTGTCATATTTTTTTTCTATTTCTGATACATAGATTAAGATTTGTTCATAGATAAAAATTGACAAAATGTACATATTTAGTATATAGTTGATCTTTATAACGATCTGACTTATATGGCAAATACATCCTTCAAGATATGTACGTCTCAAATTTTCGCCAATCGAACCATCTCCAACACCGCAGATCAAGTTCATAATTCTAGATAAATATTCAATGACAGCTTGTGCGCCGTCTAGCAGTGTGTGGGCGAAACTACATTGATTAATTTTTTACTTACAGAAAAATATCGAAGCGGCCGCCGCCTTGTATTTGGAGATATTTAAGTGTCTATTGCCAAAAGATGAAGAGAGAAGCGATCCATTTAAAACACAAATGTCATCATTCTTGTACGCGCTGTTGAAGGATATGTCTAGGCGTAATCGTCTGCAGGAGCTGACGCCGGTCGTGCTGCAGATGTGTCGGTTGTGTGTCGGCGACCTTTCCCGAACTGATGGGTAAACGCCATGTAATATTGTTATTTTACCACTTGTCAGTGCTTGGTATTGTAATAAAAAAATAAATTATAAATTATTCATAATGACGTCTGATTGCCGCCATATTGAATTTTGACTATTGCCATGTCTAGGGACGCAAGATTAAGACAAATCGATTAATGTAAAAATCATCAAAATCATCCCTTCGCATTTCGTCTTTAGAGCGCCACATAGAAACAAACATACGTAGGCGCGCAGTCAGGTAAAAAAACGATTAATGTTTAGCTTTTCAATCAACTTTCTGTCACGAAAATTTTAAGCGCTTGTAAAACGTTTTTCACTTGATTGCGCTTCAGTTCTTAGCTCGCTGTTGCCAAAAACTCATGTCCGTCGCACCAGTCTCTCGTTTATGTACTCGCTTTTCTAAAGCTTAGCCTTTTTTATTGGAACAAGACAATCAATAACAATTCGTAAACGTAAACAAATCACAACCAAATTTTCTTGTAAACATTTACTTATTTTATTTGTGTATCCTGCAACAACAATTCAGCTAGTTTTGTTGAACAGCTCTATTCCAGTGAATGGAAAAAATGTGTTTCATGTTTCTGTGACGAATAACTTCTAATAATTTTAAATTAATTCAACATTTAATAGTTTTTTTATAAAGTGTAATTCATCAAATTTAGTGTAATATATGTAATGAATGCTATTGTTATGGGTTTCCTCATTTTTACAAAATAAAAATCTGGTTTACTATTTGCGACTTTTGCTTTTCCTTTTCAAATATGCATATTCTAGTGTACACAATTTCTAAAGACTACTTATTAGCAATTAAAGTCATTGCACATCTATACCGATACTTTTCTGCTGGTTTATGAGCAGTATAACGCACGAAACTGCCGCTCTGAATTGCCTTCAAGTGATGTAATGCGCAGGTTTAACGCTCCCTGACCCTTCCTGCTTGCCTCCGTTTTCCAATTTTACGTCATTATGACGCTTTCGTGACTAACTTCATAGCGGCATAGTTTTTCGCGTTGTGCTGTATACATGAAGGTATGAGTACGTTGTATAGCGACCCTTACAGTACATCTTTACCGAAATTTACATCTGGTCACGTTGTCGGCTTAGCGTTCATGGTCCTATTCACTTATGTACATGTTTGTTCATAAAGCTATATCACCGCTTAATTCTTACAGGTTTTCTGTGAGTCTCGTGTCTGAGTTGAAGGAATACCACAGAGGTACCGAGGGCCAGAACGTGACGCGTCTGCTATATGAAGAGGTGCTCCTGAGTGTGCCCGACGACACTACCTTTGCGTTCAGGTTTTTCATATTTTTTTTGTTTTAGTATCAAGTTGTGATTGAACTGGTTGATATGTTTAAGCGACGCTTGAGATATATTTTATAAAGAACAATGTTTCTGTATAAGCAATGGATTGTTTGTTCTCCATGTCTTTTTGAAGTCTGACGAAATAAAATAACTAATACTAACTCCAGGATTTATAATTTATACAAAGTTAAAATGTTAATTATTGTTTTGTTATAAATGTTTATACATGCTAGTCTAGATCCGGGATGTGTGTATTATTTCCCAGATTTTATCAATACGAATACATATTTTATTTCCATTTTTATTAGAGAAGTTAGTTACTTGAGAAAGAGTGGAGAAAATAGTAAAGAATTTTCATTGTAACCGATATCAGAATTATTAAAATTGCATATAACAGAAAGAGGGGGAGCGGTTTTAGGCAGTAAAGCAAATCCTCAATATTAAAATGTAAAATATGAATAAAACTTTGTATCGTAAGGAAGGGATAGCTAAACATCTCTGATGGCTTATTACATGATTTGCGATAAATTATAATTTGTATTAAAATTTATATTCTGATGTCTAGTCGCTTTTTCCTCATCACGAAATGTAATTCTGTCACTATTAGCCATCCATTAGATTATGCCCATATTCTGTTTTGCAGCAGGTCAATTTTTATTCTATTGCACACTAGTTTTCGTGTTATACATAACAGATCATCTTGGTCATAATGTCAAAACCTTTGATGTTTTTTCAGGTTCTTTTTCATTTACAATTAAAAAATGATTTGTACCTATTTATTTATCTTTATAATTTTCTTATTTCTATTACTGATCCTAATCGGTTGATATATTTTAAACAGTTTGTGGCTTGCGAAAAAGTTGTGAATTGAGTTGTTCTTTGTACCTCAAAACTCCACAAACTTGATATGAAAAACTCTTTTTTATTTTGTCATAATGGGAATTATCTTACAGTGAATACATCGCCGAAGACCTGGAGCCGGACAGCGGTCGAGGACAATTCAGTTTGGAAGGTAACGAGCCGAGCGCTGTTTGTCGCGTTCCACGGAACGAAAACTACCCATATGGTGGATACCAAACGTTCTATCCAGAAGGGACATACGCCTATCAGTCGGGAAATCGCTAACCAAACCTGTACACATGCCTGTACGATCACCTTTAAAATACTGAGGGCGTCTCATAAGTAATGTCGGTATTCATAACTAAAATTCGTATGCATCTTTTTATAAATGTTACAATTTGTTACAAGTTCTATGAAGAGTATAACTTTTTTATTTTCTTTTAATGATGCCGTCTGTATCAATTGACGGGGCGAGACGTTTTGATAATAAAACGTATCAAATGCGATAAACCCGAAATTAATACACGGAAATAAATGAAATTGAAGGAAAAAATAGTCTATGAGCGAACGGCACGGCATTGATTTAATCATTATAATAGATGAGATTATTCGCGTTCTGTTAACCCTTCTGTATAGGATATTGAGGTTACAAAAAAAGCAGTAAAAAACCAACATAGTATCAGCAGTTGGCGATTATAGAACTTCCTTGGAGATTTTAAAAACACCATATATCAGCACTTAAATCATTGAGATAACCTATAATACTTGTCGAATAGTGCCCTACGAATTAAACAAGATTCAAGCGAAATGTCGAGAAGTATGCAAATAGCTACTTGTCCTGCCGAAACACGAACGTTTCATCAAACGCATTATTATTTGCGCTGAAAAATGAATTTACCTAAGCAATCGGAGCATAAAAAATCAGTGGTTAGAGAAAGGATAATGACCTAACCCGTCGTGAAGGGAGGTCGATTCGAGTCGAAAGTCCTATGTGTCTGTGGAATTATGAAGATTTAGAGTACTTTGAAATCATTTCAGATGGTCGAACTATCACTGGCGATATATATATAGTGAACAGTTGACACAAATGTGTGCAGTTTTGTCGCAGAGATATCCAGGTTTAGTAAAACATTCTTATGACATGACAACGCTAGACCACGGACTGCGAAAGTTACGCGAGTAAAGATCGAAGATTTTGGTGGTACTGAATTCCTACCACAGCTAGCATTTAGTCCAAATCTTACACCGTCAGACTATTATTTATTTAGATCCATGGCGAAATATTTTTAGGGAAAAAAAATTGAATTCAAAGGAGTTGGTGAAAATATAGAGCGGTATTTTTTTATTATCAAAGTCTCAGAGAGCTTGCTGTACTGTACTGTAAGAGCATAGATTACCACAGGCTATACTTTGAACATTAAGGTTTTCTTTTGTATGATTGTATAAGGAACAAAGTAAACATTAAAAACTGACGTTATTTATGAGACGCCTTAATAAATGCACATTGCTTTACTTTATATTCTCGTATGCACCTAACTAAATATACAATCTATCCGAAAAAATTAAGTGGTTCAGCTATCTACGTATGTGCAGCTAACTCGAACTTACCAGAAAACGTATTCAACTTAAAAAAAAAATTTGGTTTCTTACACAATCAAATCAACTTTGTAGTTGCAGGTACACTCAGAGTAATTATTCTAAAAAAAAATTGAAAAAAATATGATGACATTCTAGCTTTTTACTTACATTTATATTTTTTTACAAAGTACATTGAAATTATAGGTGACGTTATTATTCAGTAGCTTTGCATATTCCAAGTAATTACCGCCCGTATGATTCTTAATATTTATGTACGCGATTATGTAATCATATATATATAATTTCGGTAAAATTTTAAATTCGTGGTGATTAAAATACAGAATAATAAACATATTGCAGATCAGGTCATCACATTATCGTTTATCAAATAATTGCACATCCATTTAAGTATAGTAAAAAATATAGACGGTCATCCTGTTTTGACACAATTATAAAATATTTACCAAAGTTATTTAGAGTTAGAACATAAACGAAACGGTGTAAATTAAAACATTAATAGTACCCACATACTAAAAAAATAATATTCACTTTTACACCCCGACTATTTGCCATTAATTGGGTATTCAATTTGTTTGTAATTGCAATTATATTCACAAATTTGCTAAATATTTTTACAATTTACCCAATACAAATTTTTGTAGGGTAGTTGTAGACATCAACTATATCCATCAATCATCTTCATGTTAAGAACTATCTTTTGTACCCGTCACCGCCCGCGTAGACATAGAATAGGTTCTTTTATCGCTTATATCGACCGATCTTAGTGTTAACTACGATTCAGACTTCGGTCTTGCTCTAGATTTTAACATCGAAAACTCACGCATTAATCTATCATGAGACAATCTTACTTCCACTCGATCCTGATTCCGGTCCTGCAGGCGATTTTAGTCCCAAACCGGTGTCGACCTTGTTCTTCCCTTAAATATTGCTATTATCAATAATCGATCAATATAAAAGAAAAATTAGTAAACACTAAATTTTCCTTCAAATTAAAAATAAGATTTATATTAAGTGGTTTTTGTGTGAATTATGTTTAAGTAAACAGACAAACCAATAAATTAAAAAAATCCGTTTTATTACTTTCGCTTCCCCACCCCTTTTTTTTTTTATTGCAAAAATGTGTAAAGCATTAATTACAAAAACCACATCTGTTTTTATTATGTGTAAATTAAAAACCGTAAAAATGCAACGATTCATCACTTTTAACACAAGACAGATATAATAGAATAGAACAAAATCAATGGATTATTGGTGTTTTTAATGATTGAAACTTTTGAGTGTAGTTGTTAATATGTTATGATGACATACGGTACGTGTGTTACGGTATCTGATGTTACATTACGGCTGTGCATTTCCACGCTACTACGAGTATATTTTAAGGTCTGGTCAAGCGCATCGAATCACATTAAGGATAGATTCTTCTAGCTATTTAATTGGTGGGAATCGAGGTACTATTTTTTTCGTTTAAAAGTATGAACAAGAAAATGGTGACAATCGTTTATTAGGGAAGAGATGCGTTATGCACCTTCTGTCTTTATATAATGCTCTGTTGTCTCATTGGCATCTCGTTCAGTTAAATTTGATACTTCAAACTTTCAGTTTTTGCATCGCAATGGAAACAAAGCTCATTTATATTAAAGTATTCGATTGGTTATACAATGAGGCGACATCAAATTGGAATCAATAAACATGTATCTTTTCACTTTATGTTCTATTTTTGTCTTCAAAAACAGAACATAAACTGAAAAGGAAGGTTTTGTTTTTCTATTTAAAAATTTCAACTATCACAACTTCAGCTGTTTCGATTTTCCATACAACGTTTCGTTCCTTGTATTACTTCCTTCAGCTATAATTGAAAAAAATATCTATAATTTTTTTTATTCCTATGAGTAACTGAAATATTAAGTTTGACATCTATAGCTTCAATGGTTTCAGTTTTCCATACTATATTTAACCCTTTTTAATACATTATAGATTGGATTTTAAAAAATCCTTTCTTACTGCTCGTGTACATCGTAACAAGAACCTCTACACAAAATTTTAAGTCTCTAGACTCAGTACTTCGGATTGTGCGTTGATATATCAGTCAGTCAGTCAGATTTTATATTCAAATCCAAAATATCTATCTTACGTAGGTTATAACACTCGAAATACGTCATAACATTTAAAGAATTTACAGTTTTTCTCATTATTTTTTTTATTACCCTCTTTTTTTTTAAATTATTACTCGTTCGCAAAGTAGTTATTTCTTTTATAAATTCAGATATACCTCAGGTAAACAATTAGACAGACATTTCATCGAAATCATATATTGCCTAATTTTTGCCGCAATTACATGTTCATATTGTATATCAATTTTCATAAAGACTGGTCAAATAGTTCAGAAATTTAAAATATTATAAAGGCGTAGTCAAGATCCGCACCGTAGAATTTCCGTAAAAGCGTTGGGAGAAAATCATAACTATAGCTCGTATATTTGCTCGACACGGGACTTTTAGGTTTCTTAAATTCCGTTTGATGCGAGCTTTCGTTTCATTTGCGTAATAATGAGATATTATTAATTTCTTATACTTTTTTTTATGTATATTTTCGGCGAATATTTTGTTTAATTTTGAGTTCCAGTAGTTCTTTTTGAGCTCTTTACACTGACATTGAATCAGCGCTGTATGTAAACACGTTCTGATTTTATACAACAATCATGCGAAGTCATTTATTCTAGTCTTATGACGTCACGGTAAAAACAAACGCTGCACTGTACGCTGCAGGTACAGATATATTCCGTCCATTGTGACCTCAACTGTTATTGTATTATTAGTCTCTAGTAATTAGCGATTGAAGTGTGATAGTATTTTATAACCAGAAATTTAGATTTTGAGGTACCAATTGCATTATTGCTATACCTTTGGTATTTTTTATTATTTAGTATGTGGTATTGATATTACAAAATTATTAATAACAGACGGCACAACCTAGATAATATTTATAAGCAAAATTTATAGGTAAAATGTATGATGTCGTATGGCATCTTGCTCTGGGGAAACGCCGTGGATATTCATAGAATCTTTGTGCTGCAGAAGCGGGTCATTCGCGCAATTTATAAGCTCGGACCTCGTGCATCTCTTAGAAATAAGTCTCAGGAAATTGGAATTTTAACCCTGGCATCTCAATTCATTTATGAAAATTTATTATATGTAAAAATAATCTATTGAGATTATGTCGACTACTATTTCTTTTAAACATTTATAAATTTTTGGTATTCTGGTATTGACCAGAAATAAAAATAAACTGAATTCACATGTTAGTCGACTAAGTAAAGTCTCAAATTCATTTAGAGGGCTCTGTGTGCACCTATTCAATAAGGTTCCTGTAGATATACAAGATTTACCCCTACATAAATTTAAGAGTGTTATTAAACAATCACTCAGTAAAAAAGGGTACTATGCAATTTCTGAATATTTAGAAGACAAAAATCAATGGGCATAGCGGCTCGACTTCTACCGGGCTGTGTCATTCTTAATGGTTCCGTATTTGTTTTGGCTATGTACGTGCAAATTAGAAAAGAGCCACCCTTAAGTTTCTTGCTCGTTCTTCTTGAGGGAAAACTGCCTTCCGAACGAGCGGTAAAGTGTAAACAGTAAAGTGTAAATTTGCCAAAAATTATGACGTATTTCAAGTGTTATTTTGTAACCTATTAAATAAAGATATTTTGAATTTGAATTTGTTAAAAAAATGATTACTGTTGGAAATACAAATGTGTGCAAATTTACTCGAGCGCAATCATTTATATTCCTACGGCAAATGTGAAAGCTCCCAAACAAACTCGTTTGTCCTCAATACTAGTAAAATAATCATATAAAGTAAAAAATCACTTGTCGTTTTATATTGATATTGTTATGCTCCGTCGTTAAATAATAACGTATAGAAGTTCTAAAGATTATATTTATGGTAAAAAAAAGCATAGATATAATCTTTATAACTTGTGCAGCACCACTTGTGTTTGACTTGAAATCATCCTCAGGAAACTTATCCTGTAAGTTTTAGGCTCGATAGATATAAAAAATGTCGTAGGTCATATCAACTTAACTAATATCATATTTGTCTAGAATTGATGAGCGCATTCGGCAAGCTGTCACAGTGGGATGAGCTCACGTTGTCGCAACAGCGGCGCCAGACTTCGACGCTGCCAGTGCTTTGGGCCGACCACGCCACCTTCGTGCAGGCATTAGAAAACCACACAGGTAGCGCCAGTGCGCACCTCAAACGTTAACTCTATACCATGCTGCTTTCCTGAGTCATTTACCTTGAAAATTTTTCTTAATCTCGTTAGCAGTCCCTCACAAATTCGAAAATTAACATTACTATTTCTGGTACTTTAAAATTCTAATATTTTGTTAAAGTTTATAATCTCTCAGACAATTAATATTATATGTATTTTTTTTGTTCTGAGATGAATTGAATAATATCAAGTAATACACATATCCTTAACATAAACACATATCCTTTTCAGACAAAAAAATTGTTTATTAAGATAATATTAGACATGAAAATTTTTAATTAGTGAATTTTACTTTACTTACTGTTATGGATAACATGGAAATTTTCATAATTAGTTGAATCTATAATAATGTTTGTTTCAGAAACAAACTAAGGAAAAATCATAACGATTCGGCGATACAAAAAGATTAAAGGTAGTAATTTAACTTCATGAAAAAATCTAGCTCTTCAACAAATCACTGAAATAAATGTTGTCGTGAACTTGTGATACCTCTTATAATACTATCGTTATATTCACCTAACATTGAAAACGTCCGAAACAAGTACAAAAATGATACAATTATATGTGCCACAAATTATAAACGTCTGTTTTAAAAGATCACTACAGATAAATTAATGCTGAAAAAACGTAGCCTTCTTTACGTGCCGGAGACGAGAGTTTTTTTGTTGTTATTTGATCTCGATCTGGTGTGCTTTGTTTTCAATACATTATTGTCAGATGGACTATTGTTCCTGATGTACTCTGGCGTATTCACAATATATATGTCTTCCTCAGGCCCGGACGGCTGGTTGTGGCGTATGCGGTGTGCGTGGAAAAGCGAGCGCGCCGGTGAACACTTCAAGTGGGTGCGCGAGCTCGACAACTGGCCGCGTCGGCCCTTCGCCGCCGCCGCCGTCAGTATCTCGTATTGCACCAACGAGCACTACCCGTTTGCCTAGATCTCTCCGCTTATGTGTTGATGGTCGTAGGTGATGGAGGCGATAGAGTTGTACGAAGAGCGGCAGAGTTCTCCGTTGCGCGAATGGCGCGCCACTCTCTCGTCCACCGATTGCCTCGCCGAGTGGGCCGCGCGCCTCATGGCCAGGTGCGAATTTATTCCATTTGTTTATGTTTCTAGTGCAAAGACTGGCTAACGATATCGAGCCACTTAGAAAGCGACTACTTTGTTTCGTTGACGTCGATTTTTCGCTGATGAACAGGCTAGTTGATCTGATCTTCCTTTTGGCTCTACAACACGCATTCCCGCAAACAATAGTTTGTACACCTACTCCGCGATTAAATTGCACTAGTTTTATCATAATGGCATCACTCTATATTTTCTTCAAAGGCCATCACTCGAGCGAAAACTTATATTTAATATTTAAAAATACCTATATAATATGTTATAAACAACATTTGAAATATTCGCAATATCTTAAGAGATTACTATCATTAATTATGAAGATAGTAAAATAAAAAGGAGCTTATTCCCTGGTTGTCATCCCTTGTCATAGGAAGATAATAATAATATAAGCTTACGCCTATTTCTCAGAAGGGTAGGCAGAGACTAAATTTTCACATGGTACGATCTTTACATATCTCTCTTACATCACTGACATTCATCAAGCTTTTCATGCTAGCTCGTCGGTTTCGGGTGTTTAGAATTTGGCCCTTTTTAATATGCCACCAATATGGTCTGCATACCTTTGCCGATCTTTCCATCACACACATTCGCTTTATAGATTTGTTTCGTCAGCTTACTTTCATTCATCCATTCCAAATGGCCAAACCACCGCAAAATACCTCTTTGTACTCTAGACACCACATCTTTCTTCAGATCACACCATTCTCTGACATCACTGTTTCTACATCTGTCGTCCTGTGACACTCCACGCATACTACGCAGCGATCGCATCTCCACTGCATTGATCCTATTTTCATTTTTCCTTTGCCATACCCAGCTTTCTCTACCATACATAAGCGTAGGGATCAGGACCCCACTACGGTTAGCCAAGCGCGCTTGTCGTCAGACGCTTTTACTATTCATAAGGGCGAGCAAGGCCCCATTCACTTTATTTCCAGCATTCACTCGCCTTTCGATATCTCTGTCATGTTTACCATCATTTGTATACAGATTACCCAAGTATACAAATTCTTTCACTCGTTCGACTTTCTTACCTTCTATAAGTATATGGCATTCAATTGTTCTTTCGCCCCTTTCAAACACCATAACCTTAGTCTTGCCGACACTTACTTTCACACCCCTTTTCTTTACAGAATCATTATTTTATTTACCATCTGCAGCCGCACGCCGACGGCGCAAGGATTACTTGGTCGTCGGCGTAAATGAGGTACTTGATAGACAGCTTATCCGTCTTTAGTCCACATTCATACTCGTCTTTAGTCCACATTCATACTTTTTAAAATCATACAGACAGCTATATATAAATAGGTTGAATAGCCACGATGAAGCCATCACTGTCTGACACCTTTGCGGTTGTCAAACTAGTCAGTATTTGAACCATTTCTTTTGTCGCAAGCACTAGAGCCCCAGTATAGAGATTGCAGTGCCTGTATCAATGCGCTACTCATACCATCCATGGGTAGGGTTATCTATACATCGTTCTTCCATGGAAAAAATATTGAAATAATTTGGGAATATCCTGGCGTAAACACGTACATAAATTTGGGTATATTGCTAACGGCAGTATGATAGATCGTTCGCTTTAGATAATGGCTAGAAAAGTGTATGTTAAAATCTCTAACTGAAATATTACAGAAATATTTTTGTTCTTAATGGCTATAGTATTAATAAGTATGTATATAAAAAGAGCAGATATCCGATTGCTAGTTTTAGTTAAGATTATTCCAAACTGGGCACATGCACCCCGAGCACCTCGAGCCGCTGTCTGTCCCAGTCACTACTCGTCCCGGGAATGGCAATATCGTTCTACCCTATCCTTCTCACCCCAAAACCTCTATATGCCTTTGAGCTCCCATCCTTTGTACTCCCTATCCCTTCTACTCCCTCTAAAACTCACAAAATTTAATGTTCGCAGAAATTAAAAAAATATTACCCCAGGAGGGTATTCGCATTGCCAGAGAATTCCTCTCCGGGCTAGTCCTGGTTAGGGGGGGGGGGGGAGCAAATTTCCGTATCGGGAAATCGGGAGTTCTAGACTTGATTGCGGTGACGAGGTTCGCCACCCGTTACGCTTAGTTCCCCGGAGGGGCGAAACGAGAAGTGAAGAAGTTCGTTTCAGTACTCTGAATGTGTGTGGAGATATGGATGATAAAATCGATGATGTCTGCGAACTGATGATAGACAGGCGACTGGATATTCTATGTGTGGATAAGACTAAACTGAAAGGTAGTGGTGGAGCCATTAAACACGGATCCTTCTATATTTATTGGTCTGGCGTTGATGAGAGCCAATAAGGAGGCCGTTGTGTTGGCTTCCACCTATCAGAAAGATTATCTGAACGTGTAAATGCGGTTACGCATGTATAAGACCAAGACTCCTCTGGCTGCGAGTTATAATTGGACTGACGCGGATTTTTATTTTAGGCGTATACGGCCCAGATATATCCAAACCACTCGAGGAGACGGAGGAGTTTTGGGCAGATGTGAGGGACATATTAGTGAAATGTGACAGAAACGAAAGGATAGTAATATTAGGTGATTTTAATGGCGGGATGGATGTACAACGGGACGGATATGAGAAAGTTGGAGATGAAAGAGTGAATAAGAATGGTGATTGCCTTTTCCTATTGTGTGAAGACTTTAACTTGTGTGCGACAAACACTATGTTAGACCACAAAAGGATACAGTCATATACTGGCCGAAGAGAAGAAGATAAGTATGATAGACTTTATAATTGCGAATAATCGATTAAGAAGCAAAGTTATGGATACGGGAGTGTACCGTGGCGTCAACGTTGGTACAGACCACTTCTTAGTGATCTGTCGAATTAAGGCTTTATGACGGAGTTGGCGAGGCCATGCGAAAATGGTTACTACAGAGCTAGAACGCATAAAAGTTGACAAGCTCAGATCAGAATGTAAAAGATGAGTATGTGGAGCGATTGAAACATAGTTTGGGTGAAATCAAATAGTATGAATGTCTAGAACTTGACGAATTGTGGAAGGTAACGAAATCTGTATTAGTCGATGAAGCAAAAAAGGTATGTGGAGTGAATAAGAGAACAAATGTTAGTAAGAAAGATAATGAATGGTGGAATTACAAAGTGAGGAAAGTAGTCAGTGAAAAGAAGAAAGTATGGCTGGATTTACTGTCTGAAAAGACCAAACACAGAGTGCAAAGAAAGGACATCTTGAAAGATAAGCTACAATATGCTGAAAGCATGAATAAAGATGCAAAAAATGAGAGCTAAAGAATGTGTGAAAAGAAGAAAGAATGAAATAAAAGAACACTATGGTAAGAGATTCTTGGAAAATTTCCCAAAAAAAAATTTGGCATATGGTGAAAAAGGTTTGGAATATTTCTGAGACATCATATATACATGTGATTAGAGACGATGATGGACATTTACTGAATGAGGAAAATAATGTGAAAGAGCGCTGGAAGAAATTATTTAAAAGTGTTTTTGTATGTGAGGATAGAGGTGCAGTTGACAATGTTACATGATTGATAATGGCAATAAAAGTGAGATTGCGATGGTTGAAATTCTGAAAGCACTAAAACGTATGAAAGTCGGTAAAGCTGCCAGATATGATAGAGTTTCGTCAGAGATGTTGAAGGGCGGTGGGAGTCTAGTGGCAAGCCTGCTGTACCAACTCTTTAACAAATGCTAGAAAAACCATAGGGTACCTAATGACTGGTGTAAAGCAGACATTGTACCGCTCTAAAAAGAGAAAGGCTCACGGCAGGTTTGCACAAATTACCGCCCTATAAGCCTCAGCGTCGTTTCTAAATTCTATGCAAAAATCATTATCTAAAGGGTTATGAATGAGACTGAAAACAAGATTTGTTTTCGGGATTTTGAAAAGGGATGAGGTGTACGTACTAAATTTTTTCTCTGCGAAAAATTGCAGAAAAGGTTTTGGCCAGCGGTCAAAATGTTTTATATATTTTCATAGATCTGAAAAAAGCTTATGATAAAGTGAAAAGAAATAATCTATGGAGAACCCTATCTATGTATGGTGTGAGTAGCGGATTGATACAGGCACTGCAATATCTATACTGGGGCTCCGGTGCTTGCGTCAAAATAAATTGGACATGCACTGACTGGTTTGACATCCGCAGTGTTGTCAGGCAGGGATATGTAGCTTCATCGTGGCTATTCAATTTATTGGTGGATAGCTGTCTGTATGATTTGAAAGAGTATAATTGTGGACTAAAGACCGATAAGCTGTCTGTCAAATGCCTCTTTTACGCCGACGACCAAGTAATCCTTGCGCCGTCGGCGTGCGGGCTGCAGGAGATGGTGAGTCAAATAAGTGGTTCTGTTAAGAAAAAAATGGTTATCTGTAAAGTCGGTTCGTGAATGATAATTTTCCGTGATAACGTCATAAGAAAATATTGATGAAAAATTGCATACTCTTATAAATTGATTTGAATGATTATCATTGAAATATCATTATTTTGTATAATACGTAGAAGGAGTTAATTGAAATTCTTGTAATAAACAATGGAAACTACATAAACTTGTCACTTCACTTTATAAACAGTTGATAAAACAGTTCACGTGTAGGTTGTGTGCTTCCGCTGTCTTTCGTCTACTCGGACGTATCGGCCGATGGAGTGGAAGAGAGATAGTGTCACAAGCCGAACGCTTAGACCGATCGTGCCTCTCTATCATTTGTTCCGCGCCCTCGTTTGCTTGGCTCAGGCGGAACGTGACAATGAGTCATGCTTTTTCGTGCGTGCAACCGGCGTTCATCAATTTATAAGACGTTATCACGTCAAAGGGATATGAAAGTAAATGTCGGTAAGACTAAGGTAATGGTATTTGAAAAGGGTGAAAGCACGACTGAATGCAATATGCTTATAGAAGTCGAACGAGTGAAAGAGTTTGTATACTTGGGTAATCTGTATACAAATGATGGTAAACATGACAGAGATATCGAAAGGCGAGTGAATGCTGGAAATAAAGTGAATGGGGCCTTGCTCGCTCTTATGAATAGTAAAATCGTCTGACGACAAGCGCGCTTGGCTAGCCGTAGTGGAGTCCTGATTCCTACGCTTATGTATTGTGGAGAGGGCTGGGTATGGCAAAAGAAAAATGAAAGTAGGATCAATGCGGTGGAGATGCGATCGCTGCGTAGTGTGCGTGGAGTGTCACAGGACGACAGATGTAGAAACAGTGATGTCAGAGAATGGTGTGATCTGAAGGAAGATGTGGTGACTAGAGTACAAAGAGGTATGTCACGGTGGTTTGGCCGTCTGGAAAGATGAATGAAAGTAGGCTGACAAAACAAATCTATAAAGCGAATGTGTGTGATGGAAAGATCGTCAAGGGTATGAAGACCATATTGGTGACATATTAAAAAGGGCCAAATTATAAACACCCGAAACCGACGAGCTTGCATGAAAAGCTTGATGAATGTCAGTGATGCAAGAGAGATATGTAAGATCGTACCATGTGAAAATTTATTCTCTGCATACCCTTCTGGGAAGTAGGCGTGAGTTTATATTATTATTCCAAACTGACCATTCTAAGAGACGAAAGCGGGTAGAAAATTAAGAGAGCATTATTTTTATATTACGAACAGTTGTATTTTAAATATTGATTTTCAAAAAAGAAATATGAAAAAATAAAAATGTATTTTTGTACACCAAAAAATGTGTGAAAATTTTGACATGCTGTGTCGCGCTTAAAGATAAAAGTAATGTCACATGTCATCTGACATTTTCATGAATAAGTTACATTTATATCTAAAATTTGATTTAGAACCCAATTTAGATTTAGAACCCAACAAAGAAAAAAGATTTTTTTTGTTATTGGTACTTGTAATAAATCTTAGAGAGTAACTATTCCATCAAATACTTGCCATATAAAATTGGTGTCCTAGATCTTTTTATTTTTTTGGGCTGTATTTTTTGTGCATCACCTATTCCTTTCTTCTTAGTCTATACTCACACTTTATAATTGTATATGTTTTGATCTATCTCCTTTAACAACGAGAAATATTTATTCGTAACATATTTTATATACAGACCTGTAAACCCTTTTATAGGACTTAGAAGGTGAAAGTTAGATGTATGTTAATTGTAGCCTGGGTTCTAAATTTCAGCTCTATGACCCAAGAAATTTTGATAAGCGTGTAAGTGAGCGTGTCAATGGCAAAATCGATATATTCTAGGTATTAATAAAATCTAAACTATAAAAGCTAGATAAATGAAACTCGAGTGTTTTGTAAGTCTAGTAACTTCATTTTATGCTGAGATCTTAGCTCTCTAGTACTCTCCAGGCCGAAGCTATGAGGGTCTGAGAATACGACGAAATTCTTCAAGGAAAGGTAAGTAGAGCATTGCTTTTTTTTTAGCTCATCTAGGTGGGGGCACTACCATAGCTCTACTCTAAACATTCATTTTACATGTTAATAACAGTTAACACAAACAATTCTAAAATTAAAGCAAATAATATATTTAATTATTCTATGTAGCGATAAGAACGTAAATACGTCAAAACGACTATTGGTTTCTTTTATTGAAAAGAAATATTAAATTGTCAAATAATAATATAATAATAAATTAAATTACCCTTAATGATTCCCTAAATCAAATGTCCGGTTTCAGTGTAATATTATTTTAATAACTTATTTTATAATTTTAGACGTGTGGTAGTGTCGACGATGTTGGAAGAGAGCGAGAGTGAAAATGAAGAGTATGGACGAGCTGCGCTCGCGCAGCGTCGGCACGAGCGTGTATGGGCAGCTTTGGCCAACCGACGTGGACTGTGGGTCCAGGTGCTGCAATGCGTCGACAGGAACAAGAAGTATGAACGAATACGGACATATCTTAATTCACTCGAAATAACTCTCAGTATTTTGAAAAGAGCTCAAGCGACAGCGGATAACCACCGTTATCGGTTAATAGACCTGTCCATGTTTATGTTGACCTCTTTCTATAACTGTTTTAAGAAGACTGAAAAACACTTGAGTTACAACTTTTTGTAATATTTTTTAGTGGACAATAACTAAGTTTTAGGGAATGCACTCTATAGAAAAATGCAAAATAAATTTTCTAAAGGTTTCATATCATTACCAAATAAATTTTGTTTCAAAATATTCTTGATTTTCCATATTTGACTATCATAAAAACCTATTAAGAAAATATTATTTTATTAGTTTATTATTTTGACTACAAAAATTTCACTACAAAAATGTTATTTTACATTACTTAATAATTATGAGCTTATTTAATGTGTTATTAGAGTAGCTACTAATATAATTTAGTGTCCCAACATTAATGCAATGTACACCGTTCTGTTGCTAGTTGCACAAAGTCGTATTTTAATTTAACAATACTGTGATGCTATGGTGTCTCATCAAGAAGGTAGTTTTCTGTATTTAAAAGACGAATGATAAAGGCGTAGTTATTTGATTTTGTCGTGCTCTCAAAATACACTTCTTTGGTGTTAGTGGTGAAATCAAGTACCATAGATAAATAAGATTTTCCGTTCAGAGATCTATGTGATAACGAAAAACTGGAGTGGGAAACGATCGAGCATGTGGCAGCGTACCGTAGCGAAGCCCTGCGCATCTCTACCGCGCACGCTCAGCGCCCTCTGACACAGATACTCGACAAAGCAGGTATTCAAATCCATTTGTTATATTCAGTGGCAGCTCTACCGCGGCGAAAACACCCGCAGTTTACACCGTGCTCTCTTTTAGAGTATACGTGTATAGTTAACTACAATAATAATGCTACTCGATTCGGTGCAATGGAAATTTAGCATGTTCACTTGACGTGACCACGCCCTCTATCGGCCGGTGGTCTCGTGTCCTACTGTCACCGCCATCGGCGTATTTATAGACGGGGATATCGGTTAATATCTTTATGCGCTATGCGTTTATAAGTGTTCTTTAAGACTAATTACATATGGTTTAATGTCATTGATCTGGCGCTGATGATTAGATCTGATTGGAATGTGTTATGGAGCGTAGGGTTTGCTCACAAATAACAAAAAATTATAAAATTCGTAACTTTTACCTTCCAACCGGCCTAAAAGGGGTGCAGATCTGTACAAAACTAAGATGAAAGGACCTTAATACGCAGGGTCTTAGAAAGCTGAAATATGCTGGCTAAGATTTGCATAAAAAACAAATCTCTAACTTTCATTCTCCATCCCCTACATAGGAGGTGCAGATCTGTATATAAAATTTCTTATGAATAGTTTTTTTAACTTCCCGCTAAGAAAATTAAAAATTGTCGAAAATCGGAAGTGATTGGTTTTACCCCGTTTTTCGAAAATCGAGTTTTCATCAAGTCTCAACATTTTAAAGCCCTCGGAAGCTTCCCTGACTATTTTTTCGATGGTGTTCGTATGCTGTGTGCATGAGTGTGTGCATGCGTGCGTGCGTGTGTGTGAGTGTGTGATTGTGTATGTATGTAAACTTCTTATAACTTTTGAACGGCTCGACTGATCGAAACGAGACTTGTAGCATTTAAAAGAGTTCCACTGACTTAGACTTCCTGTAAGTTTAAGCTGATTCGAACCAGTAGATTCCGAGAAATTTCAAAATAACCGGAAAAAAAATCAAAAACGATATTTTTTGACAATAACTTTTTGGCCATTGCACCGATCAATTCCATAACCTAATCAGCTCTTAACCTCAAAAAATGACGTCGAATGCCGTTTTGGAAATCAAAATCCGTTGATTCGTTGAAAAAAATTAAAAAAACGAGCGTTTTTTTAGGATTAATTTAGACACTTTACGATTAATCGATTTTGCTCTTAGTATAACATTTTAGGCCTCAAAAAACTACGTCGATTGCCGCCTTGAACATTGAAATCGAACAACGCGTTCAAAAGTTATGGCATTTTTAAAATTTCAAAAAAAAAGTTTTTTGGCATAACTTTGAAATTTAGAGACTTATTGGTTTTTTATCGAGAACTTTCAAATGATCATACGGATCGATTTCAATAATTTCTTTATTTGATACTTTAAACAATTGAATCAATCACTAATAAACAAATCAGACATAGTTCATTTGTTTGACAAAAATTATTGTCAAATCATATTCAAATTTCGTTAAGTATGTTTTTTGCCTAAGCGAGCTAAAAAAACGACGTTAAATGCCATAAAACAACTTAAAATCGAATAATTTGTATAAAAAATTACTTTGTTTTAATGTATACCAGACTTTTGAGCTCGAAAAGCTCTAAATAACATATAAACCGTATTTTTTGAACTTGAAGATCTTAAAGACGTCACAACAAACTATAGCTTTGCGGTTAAAATTAGAGGGAAGTTGCAGGGATGGTCTTTAGGGTCAATCATTTTTCACTTTTTCTCTTTTTTAAGAAAGTTAGATTAAAGGACCAGCCGGAAATATCGAATAGAATCAACAAACTTCCTTTGCATGTTTTTGTTGTTTGCATGATTCTAAGTTTACTTAAAATTAATTTAATTATGTTTCTTAATGTTATTTTTAAAAGCCTGTTAAAGGCCGTTGATGCTGATTTGTGCTAATGAACTGCTAGAAGCTAATGCCTCTTAATTCTTTTTCAATACTATATGTCAATCACATACATTTATATAAATTGATATTATGAACTTATAATGACATTTGTATTAACAAAATAGTTTTTAAGTTTCTAGAAAGTTGTGTGGGCAAATTATATACTAACTAGGTTCACTATACCTCTCAAGATTTATGTGCAAAAAAATGTCAAAACAACTTTAAGCAAACATTCATTATATGCTTCTAGATTACGATTTAAATAAAACACGAGTAAAAAATTGGAGTGACTTTGCAAAGAACTTAAAGGTTCAATAGAACGTAAATAAGTTTTTAAAGTAAATAAGTTTTAAATAGTATATAAGTTTTCAAATTTAAGACAAACTGCAAATTGAACGCGACAGTCTATGCCAGATTGGTCGTGTCTATCCGTCGTATCTTATGCAATGTCGAATTTTTCGGAAATACAAATAAATCATTAGCTATCCACAATCTCCTCCCACATCGCTGGATCGAATTGCTACTTGCTTAAAAATATTCTAACATCTTTAAAGTAAATTCGAAAGACTAATTCAATGATATGTATTTTTATTTTGATTTTTATTTCGTTAGTCTGAATATGGCGTATATAGAGGGCGCTAATTAAAATTATGGCCTTGTTATAACTTTTTGGCAGTTGTTAAGACAAAACGAATGTATGGATGCTAGAATCGATGAAATCGTTCACAAGTTTTGTGTATACGACTGCACAAAGGAACAAATTAACACATGACTTATACAGACCTTTTCCCATACATACCTCGAAACACATTTAATACTTCATTTAAACATACATTTTTTTTAATTATATAGTATGTAAATGAACATCCCGCATCACTTGTCTCCGCAATGGAACATAATATTCCTATTTCATTTCTATTATTAATTTTTAAAACGGTTGACTGGTTCCTAAAATGCAATAATAATAATTTAGTATGATAAATCAATCAAGTGTTCCTGTCTTACCAATGCCAGCTGATTGCGCGTGCGTTTTGGCACCTATATGTAACTGAGTAGTACGGGTGTTGATGACCTTTGATGTCAAATCACAAGAGAAACGCAACTTAGATACTAACATTCATGTTGTTTGCCACCGTATTGTATCTATACTGATCGTGCACTAACGCCACGTCCAAATATTCACTGGAACTAAATAAACCTATCATTCACGTTGCGGTGCGAGATTTTTAGTAAACGAAATATGCGTGCGCGTACCGAGTTCCCACTGAAGTAACGGGAGATCGGGTTAAATCGAGCATCAAAAGGAAGTTAGTGGTGGGGGGAGCAGTTGCAAATTGTGCGCACATCAATAAATTATTGAGGTCGATTCATTAATAATTAACGAAAGTTATTTATTTTTCTGGTCATGTTGACTGTTACTTTAGTTATGAATATGGCAACTAGAATATGATAGTTTATGACAGGAAAAAGTGGCATGGTGCTGTTAATTCATTTACATACAGTATATATAACTCGAGCAATCTGTCACATCTTGTTGCGTTCATAATTGTAAAACTTTTATAATGTGCCGAGTGGTTTTGTGTTTTAGAATGTTCTGGGTACTGACCAACTTAAGGATTGCCTTACCGAATCTCCGGAAAGATATACCTAATGGGGCACCTCAAGTGTTAGCATCGTAGCAGCGCAACTTAATCTTTCATGGCTATTTCTCTTTAACTTAAAAACTGGTACAAAATTACAGAGGCGTTGCTGCACGAGTTCGGCCCGGCGGCACCGACGCGCGCCCTCCTCGCCGCAACACGACAAGTCCTTGACCTGCACCACGATCTCCTACGTATGTTATACACGGACGTTTAACCTTTTTGGCTTTTGACTTTAAAGGCGCGGTTCAAAATTGTCCCGTAGATTCATTTGCTTTATTAAAGTTTGTAAATTATTATTGTGTGATCTGAATTATGCATATTCATTGTGCTTTATATAATTTTTCATATGAAAGTTATTACGCTATTTTTTTGCTAAACTAGCGTGATACGAAGAGCTTTTCATAATGCGACGCAATAGCTGGTGATCCACATGGATACTTTATTTATATTTTATTTTTTGTTTGATAGCACCTAACCCAGAAAAAATGGAAGGTATATTGAAAAGCATGAACACCATCTTCGAGAAGTTGAGCTCGAACGAAAGATGCTCAGGCGCAAGTGGTGATATGCGTTTGGCGAGCGAGAGTGCGATGCGCTGCGCCGACCGGCTGTGGCAGTGCGCGACCGGTGAGCATCACGCTGTGAACCTCGTTGTGCTGTTAATTCTATAAAATAGATAACTTTCATTTGACTGTACTTCATTTTCAAATCTGTCTTTATCCATTGTCGATCTGTTTTCGGAAAATATTTAATGTAGAAATGATTGGGTTAATTTTGTTTCTAAAGGTCGTGTCAGAATCTACGCACTGGGGACTGTGATGTGGCATCTCACAGAGGGCCATGTGAAAGGCAGGAAGAGCCAGATCCATCGTCAGCTTTTGTTTACGTTGTGTCACAGATCCGGATTCGAGAAAAGGAGCATGGAGTATATTGTTGCGATGCGTCGAGAACGTGCTGAAATACGTGCCGAGCTCCGGCGACACCGCGCTGGTGCTGCTGCTCGATAAAGCCGTGCGCCGCAAGGCCGGCACCGAAGCGGTGCACATGGCTGAATGCATTTTGGATCTGGTGCGTTTTCGTTCGGCTTCCAGTGTGCGATGTACTGACGGTCGTCGGGGCCAGATGTTTCGATGCGTCGTGCAGTTCGAAGTGACGTCTAGCTCGGACGAAGCATTGCACTGAGTTTTCATTTTCAGATGAATCGTAACGTTCGCGAGTTCGACGACGTGATATGGGACACTCTAGCGATCATGAAGAGCAAACTGCCCGACGTGTTTCACGGCTATCGGGAGATGTTTGAAAGGTGATATTGCATTTTGTGTGTTACGTTTACGCACTTCGATTGGTACGAGAGCTCAGATTCTAGAAAGTATAATGAGAATTATCAGACTGTTATTGATGTATGTTTTGTGTAAATAAAAAGCTGAAGCTTTATTTTGCAGTAACTGCATTAATAAATTGCGATAAACTTTAAATTATTTAGATTTAATTCCACTATTTCCATAAATTATTCAAAAAATATGATGTCCTTTGTCAAGGTTATCAACATATTGTGAAAATAATTTCCATGCCATTACAATGATTCCATGTTCCATCAATAGTAATGAATATGTTCATTAAACATATTTGTTTTCTAAATATTTATTTATCCATTCAATCTGTATGTCTGTGTGTTTGAAAAGCAAACGAGCATGCTAGCTATCAAAAAGGAGGTGGTCACCGTCGACAATGAACTCAATAGCGCCGAGGAATCACCAGTGCTTTGCCGATCTTTTATGGGTGGGAATAAGATATTTGATGGAGAAGGAGTGGGCTGAGGTAGGGGGAATGGGCTGATGTAGGGGGAGTGAGCCACCGAAAATCTCACTCATTGGATGAAAAGCAATAGTAGAAGCTGTTACTTAACGTATTTTCTGTGAGAATTAGCATTCATCGGCCGAGCCTGGGCATTCTTGTGCTGCAGTAAAGTCGACCACAGTATGTCTCTACTATACTAATAGTAACTTTGTTTGTAAGTTATTTTTCGTTTGCAAATTACCTCTCGTTTGTAAATTACCTCACCTAAGTTGTTAAATATGTTAAGTTTAATTCAGTTTTAAAGAAATTTTTAATTGAATCTTTTCAGATCATCAAATAAAAGATCCGAGTACTATAAACGATGCTTGAAATTAGTGCGTTGTACCCAGAACAGCTTGACGCAGTACTGCCGCGAACTTAGAGACAAATTGGAAAGAAATGGTATGTAATAAACGCTCGAGATATCATCTCTTAATAATTTTCTGGATTAATTTTGTCACCCATACCAGTATTATGTACAATTCTATAGAAGCATTTTCGAAAAAGCTTTACGAATATTTAAAGACAATAATAATAATAATATGCCACGTGTACATATCGCGTTAGCTACAAACTGTCGAGGGCTGGAGTAGCGACGTCAAATACACGCAGAGTACTTCAGAGTAATCCCATGCATGGCACTAGCAAATAAAGTGTTTGAAATACACATGTGTTAAAAAATGTTGAAACTCAACGCAGAAACTACAGAGGTAACGCGCGTACCCGGCCCGCTTATTACGCTTGGGGTGTGGATCAGAGTTCATTATGAGTACCTGGTGCCTTAAAAAATTTAATTAAAGCCACTATGTGACACGAACAATGTAAGAGATGCGTCGTGCGTCACAAGGCTTGGTCCTTGATTTAGGTTTATAGCTGGTCTACGCTACGACGATTTCGACACTAAGTGGTGTGAATTGTGTGAATGAATTGTGATGATTTGCACGGGTGCGATACATTAAACTTGTGGCGCGACACGAGCTTTATACATAGATATGTAAGTAGGCAATGTCGCTTCCAATGGACTGGTGTCCGTTGTGCATTGTGTATGGTGGTCCATGTACACTGTACGAATTGCATAACCATAAAACTTTTCTGAGCACGATTTTATCAATTTATACGACAATGAAGTATGTACTATTTATCGTTCAACAATTTCAACAAGACTGACTGAGTTTTGACTGCCGTCGCGTCGTAACAACCAAGCAGTTTCATCTCAAGAGTCTTGCGGCGTAGATAGCAAATACTTTGTGCTTAGTGATAGAATGTATAAACTACGAATTAGGCATATGAACCTAAGGGATATATGTGAAGAATAAATGAAAACATCATCTTACGTACGGGTCGATATTCTTGATTAATTTAAGAATATAAAGATGTGATCAACGGTTTTGGTGCGGTATTCTTAATTTCGGTTGCGGTCGCGTTCTCAATCTCTGTCTCATTTTAAATTCTGTACAATCCCCCTAATCTCCAATCAGATGTTTCTAACCATTTATAACAAGCAATTTTGGTATCAAATTTCGTAGGTTTGCCTCACTCCGTAAAAATATTTAATTTAAAATTGAATCCCCTGTTATTCATCTTTAAAAATGAATTATCGAAAATCCATATATGTCATCAGAAATAAAAAAAAAATTTCTTAATAGATACCTACTTCCTGTGAGGAATCTGTCTGACGAATTTTAAGTTTGTAGCGTCTATACTTTCTGCATTTACATATTAATCGGTGAGCGGTATTTAGGTTTCATATATTACAGATAATAAAGCGGATAATGTGTATGATGTAGAGCTATGTACAGTAAGACTGGCTGAAGCCGTAATAATCAAGTTGTTAATTACGCATACATATGATGATTGATTGATGGCTAATAATGGAAATATATCACATTATGTGTCTGTATATGTATGTGTTAATAGATGCATATACAAAATAATTGTGTTGTTACAGAATAAATATTGTAAAAGGATATTGCATGGGAAGTGTGTTATGGTCTCAATCGCTGTTTCATGATTGAAGCTTAAAGTTTGGTATTCATAGGACATGACGCAATTATATACTCAGTGTGGAAAACATTACAAATAAGGATTTTGTGAATTTGTATTTGTGTTGACTAAAAATATGATAAAAAATGTAAATGTAATTTTATTCTTACATATGTCACAATCAACATTTTTAAATTTATGTTGATACTTTGCTTACTATATAATAACTGCTAAATAAGTCGCGAGACCATGCGTTATTTTCTGGGATTATTAATACAATCATAGCTTATTCCTTGGGAGACAGTTTTTTAGAAATACGTTTTGGCTTCTTGAGCGGATAGAACGCCTGCGCGGCAGACATACATCCTATTCTTTACGCCATAGAGGTTATTTATTACATGATTTACCGTACGTAAAAATTCCACGCATAATAATTATTTAACAAATTCTTTTTACATTTTAGCACACTGCGATCTGTTAACGTATGCTGAAGTTTTTATAAGAAAATCGTAGACAATTGAAAATTTTATCTGAATGTGAAACAGATGCAGAAGGCTGGAATACTACTATGGACGAGATGTGGTGCGTGCTGCTGGAGACCGAGGCAGGCGGTCTGCAATACGATTACCTGCGCGCACGCCTCACCGTCCGCGTGCGCCCGCTCCGGCGCTTCGGTGAGTGTTCGGCCACGTATCGTGTGTTACAGTCGTATTCGTTTTAGAGACTTCGCGGAATGAGATTCTATTTAGAAAAGGAGAATAATTTATTTTTGTATTATAATTTTCTAATAGTCTATGAAGGTAACTAAGTTTTAATTATTAGGCGGACTTATCAGTTCAATTGCGGTAGAGCCGTGCTGTGGCCGCCGTATGGAAATGGACCGGCTCGACTGATGAGATTTAACACACTCATAGAATACTGGCGCCGAGTAACAAATCTCCTCTATTGCGTTTTATTCAGTGAGTGAGAGTTCCGGTGATCCACTCTCCTTCATTAGCTCCCTCTCCTCTCCATCAGCCCACTTCCTCCTTCGTCAGATATCCTATTCCTAACGTAATTGCCTTCCGAACGAGTGGTAAAGTGGTGAAGCTAATTAGTAGAACATAAATTCATAAAGTGTTGTGATGTATTACAAGTGGTGTTCATGATTTACGAAATAAAGGTATTTTTGAATTTTAAATACCCAAGAGGTCGGCAACGAATTAATGGCTTTTCTGGTATTATGAGTGTCTATGGGCGGCGGTAAGGATCTACCGTCTAGTCCAGGGTATGGTCTGGTGGTTCGCATATTTTTTGATATTAGACAACGCTATATAAATAGCTTGTATTGGAATTCAGTGTCTTGTTAGTAAAAGGATTTACGATACATAACGTGATTGAATATCAATAAAATAAATATTTATATACAAATATTTGTATTATTTTTTTTGTTTTAACGTCACCGCCAGATTAGTTTATTATGATAGTTTCCATAGCTTGATGTCATATGACATCCTGCTTTGGACACATGCTGTGGATGTTCACAGAATTTTCTTGTTGGACAAGTGGGCTATTCGTACGATTTACAGGCGGCGACCTCGTGTTTATAAGTATCTTTAAAAACATTGCAATTTTAACTGTTGCATCGCAGTTTATTTTCCAAAATTTAATATATGTATGTTCGAAAAAATTTACAATAAAAAACTATGGAACTTTTTAATAAAAAATAGAGACAAGTCTTACATATTTTCAATACTAGAAATAAAAATACAAATGTGTTTATATGTTAGTCTACTGCATAAGGTCGCGAATTCATTTAGGGGGCTCTGTGTGCACATGTTCAATAAGATATCTGAGGATATACAAAATTTACCTTTATACAAATTTAAAGTCTTTAGTAAACAGAAAACGCCGCGAAAAAGGGTATTATACCATTTCTGAATAGGTAGAGGATAAATGGACATAATGAGCTCGATTTCCTACAGGTTTGTTTTTTTTTTGCAGTAGTTTTATATATGATTGTGCTTCTATATATGTAATATTATTTTCAAGAAGGCTACCCTCGAGTATATTGCTTATTCTTATTGACGGATAATTGCCTTACTAAAGAGTGGTAATTAAAAAAAAGTGGTAATGATAAAAACTAAATTCTCCAAATGTTATGACGTATTTCAACTGTTATGGTGTAACCTACGAAATAATGATATTTTGAATTCGCAAAAGACGGATAGTAATTTTTGCAGGCTAATATGCAATCAATATTTATGTGCATTTATTGAGTTACTTCAGTAATTTCAAAACAAATGTAAAGAGAAGTTATTCGTACACATAATTACCAAGAAAATTTATCAATTGTTAGGAATTTGCGATAGGTGAAGAGCATAAGATTAAATTATGTCCTAAAGGGTAATTATTGGTGTGTGTTTCAATACCGAGAATATAAATGTACGTTTGTTCTTTAAAAAAAAACTTATGTAAAAAAGACGTATGTTCTTAAGTATATTATTGGACGATTTTTTAACTTTGAACTGGTGAGGTTGCTAGATCCTGGTCGTCTGCACTAGTATCATATAATGTGTGATGTTCGCGACAAAAATAGTTAAAGATCTATATGACTCTTGAGAGCTCTATTTGATCAGCATCACTTTAGTCAGTACCATCACATTGCTGTTTTACAGTATGAGAAACTTACACTGTATTACGTTCACTAAAATCATCAGTACACTTCCTTATAATTCAACTCGAGCTATTATAATTAAATCACTTAGTGTCGTGGCAATTCATAACTGATGTCAATAGAAAAAGGTCGCACATCATATGCGGCTTAAGTCAAAATAGAAAAGTTTTATTGATATAGAACAATAAGGTATCACAATATACTGTAGAATGCTCTGTCAACAAGACAATACTTATCGCTCACGACAACAATCGTATGGAAGTGTGGAAACTAATTATGAAATATTTGGAAGCTTAAAACTATTTTGGTAATACGACTTGAAAACGTAAAAAACATCCTGGTTACCTACAATGTTAGTTTCTGATGTATCATGTACTCAATGTATGTGCATATATCATGTGACAGATTTTATTTGACACTGTTTGAAGCAACTAACATTAAATTGCCACGTAGATGTGTGTAAGTTAAGAACTTGAGTACAGTATCTCGAGAACCTGAAAACGGTTAATGGTGAATAATGATTTGTAGAAAAGACGGATGCTTTCAAGAGAACAGCGAGGGAGATTCTGTCGGGCGTCCTGGCGGACGCGAGTCAGCACGCGCCCAGGCCGACGCTCGACCTCGATCAACTGTGTCCTGCGCTGGCGCGCTACTCGAGGGACGCGCGCGCCGACGGCACTCGTTGGCTCGAAGATGCACTGCGCATTCCGAAAGGCTTGCTCATCGTTAAGATTGAAAAACAGGTGTTATATTGCATGTTAATGACTGATACCATTAGAAAAGTTTAAATCTCAATTGCGATCTTTTTTTTATCTATGCTATGCATGTGTGTGACATATATTCCTACTCATATATAAAAGTGAAACATTGTCCTTTTTTCTTTGTTTTTCTTTTCACGAAAACTACAGATACTATATTGTATTTGCTCAAAGGGTAACTCTATGTGTGGTTAGGCAAAGGACACAAAGGATGAGATTATTTATTTTTCACTAAAACTGCTGAACTATTCAATCTTATATTTTTCTATTGAGTGACTATATGTAGGCTAAAAATGAAACAAAACATATTGTCTGTTATGTAAACTTTTTTTTATTTAATTACTATTAAATTGTAAATTGATGTTGCCAAATTTTACAGTACATATAGAGAGGCTGCAATATTAATATAAACGTAGGTTTTGTTTAAAAAACATTACATTGTACATCCATCGTTTCTTTCTTTGTTCTTTGTGTGTATACACATACTATTAGCAGAACAACCTAAAATTGGTGGAACATGAGCGGCTACGTATAATCCCAAAACTGCTTTGTTAATTAAATTCAATAATCTTACTTTTTGCACATAGAACGTATGTAGCTCTGGTTAAAATGTATGCTGTATATGAAAATGAAACATTGTTTGTTTTTTATTATTTTATATTATCCAATCAAATAACTTAGACCAGTGTGTACTGTAAATATCGATACAGATAGTGAACCAAGAGCGGGATGGGGGTTCCACTCTCCGGGTTCAGATTAGGGTTTAGACTAAAGTAGGTATCACATTTTCAAATCTGTGGAACAGGGATTCGCGAAGACTTACCATGAACGGTAATTTAGAGTGGGACCTGAAATTGGAATCAAGAGTGAAATTCAAATCAACATAGAAAACGTAATTGCAATTTGATCTGAGATTCGTGATTTGACTGGAGATTTAAATACAAAAAATAAAAAAACTGGTTAAATCAAAACCAGAATAAGCACTGTGACCGGAATTGAAATGGAAAATGCTACTTGGATGCAAATCATATAAAATGTGAAGAAATCTATTCTGTGGGGAAAGCGCATTCAAAAGTTAGTCTTACGTACATTGCATAGACAAATAACAACCGGTGATAATTTATGATATGGAAATATAGATTAATCATTAGACATTTTCCTTTCGACCACTTTCTATTCTTGTCTGAGGAAATCGCTCTTGGTTGATGATATTTGATATTATCATGAGGTTTGATATCTAAGTGGTATAATTATTTTTTTAAATTATGTTATCCTTTTGATTTTCTTAAAATTGGCCTTTGTCAAATCGTTGTTGTCGTCAGGTGGAACTGATAAGTTCTAAGCAGCGCCCGGCACTCATGTCGCTGGTGTTGAGCGACGGGCGCGCTCGACGCTTCCTGCTGAAAACGGGCGACGCGCGCCCCGACGCCGCCGCGCAGCGTCTGCAGCGCCGCCTCAACCGCCTCACGCCGTACCCTATCGCCACGTACCAGGTGCAGCGCCAGCTCTTCCTTCACAAAGCAATATAGGATATAAAACATAGCGAATATAGTTTTTATAAAGAAGTACAATGACTAAAGCAACTTTTATCCTTGAATATTCATATTACGTCCTGCGGTTTTACTGATATCAAAATATAGTCTGTTAAACAGAAAATATTCTGTCATTCCTTTTTACTTCCTTTTTACTAGCCCTCTCTGGGTTAGACGTGATAGTTTCCTTTTCAAACTACAATCTTGGATTGTCTCATTTGTATAACTTCGTTGTCGCTTTTAATTTAATCTGTATTATTTGTTTCGTTATTTGGGGACGCGTAGCTGAAAATTGATATCGATTGAACTCGGTCGTTGTTATAAAATTAACTCGACATACAAAATATTAAATGTAATTTACTAAAATTGTGATATGCGCGTGTGCAGGTGCTCGCGCTCGATGGGGACTTCGGTGTAATCGAGTTCGTAGAGGGCTGCACTACGCTGCGCGCGCTAATCGCTTCCGAGCTCGACCTCGAGGGTGCGTGCAGGCCAATATATTAATTTGGTATCCGGATAACATAACAATATTGCGTTCTTTTGGATGTGTATAGCCATCGAACGGAGCGTGCGACGGCCGCGGGACACCGAGCTGGTGGCGACGGCGGCGGAGGCGCGCCTCGCGGCGCACCGCGCGCTGTGCCGGAAAGCATCTCCAGTTGCTCTCAGGTCTCATAAGCTATTTTTCATATGTAAAACTCTAAAAAATCATTGAAACTACGATAAAAAATGTGTCTTCGACTACTAACAGGTAAATAGTGTAGTAGTAATCGTCACCGTTAGAGAGTGACCCCCATCGCCAACTGGTGTTTCAATGCTTATTTTTGAATAGTAGACTTTTAATATGGTGAGTATAATTAAAATATTCCCGAAAACTATTTCGTTGATGGTGTACTTATAGACTTATTAATACTTAAAGATTTTTTTTGATGTTATTAATTTTAGAAACAGTTACTCAAACAGCGTCAGTTTTGTCGTGTCTTTGTACATTCTCAATACCTTATGAAATTATTTAAGACCTGTTCACCATGATAAACTAGAACATCAATATTTTTAAGGCTAAAAATTTTTTGATAATATGTAATATCTTTTATTTTTCACAGACGTGCCGTGGAGCGGGATTGCTCTTCCGTACAAGAGTTCGTGCACAAGCAGCGCAACTACATCGACAGTCTGGGCGCCATGACGGTCGCGCACTGGTTACTCGGTGCGTTTTTACCACTTCATTAGCATGACAGTTCCTAGAGATTGCTTATACAGATTTGACATTAAACTTCTCCTGTACAGCATTGTCATGATGGTTTTAATTATGTGCTTTCACATTTGATCACGGTTTCCCTTTAGGGATGTAGGGGAGATGTTAGCTCATGTCTCAAATATAGGTTTCATCGTCGTGTCTTCCTTTCTATTAAAACAAACGATAATGGTTATTTTACAAATCTATAGTTAGAAAAACACTGCGAGCCAAGGCTTGAGCTTTTGTTTTTTACATCGCAGGTGGGTGCTAACCACTGATTACAAAAGTTTTTGATGAATTGAATTTATATGTGTCCCCTTGATAAGGCTAAGAAAAGATATTGTGTTTATAAATTGTATTGTTTGTTATATTTTATAGCATTTATTATAGATATTAATAATATACAGGGCGATTTACTTTCTGTTCATTAAATAAGTAATTGTACTATACTTTTCTATATTTTTACTTGAAAAAATCATAAGTGACTAAACCCATACTGCATTAATCTTCACAGTAGCATATAACACTTAATCGCTACATTAGTTTTAGCTAAGAAAACACGCGTTTCGTCATGCGACGGATTAGCAGATCCCGATCTGCACTGTGCACTCAGTGGCCGCGGGCACGTTTAAGTCTTTCTGGATTTAAATTAAGCTTGCTCGAGTCGCATTGACAGTTTAACTTGAAGCTTCATTTCTGCATCGACGTGTTCGTCAATTGTTTTAGGTCTGGGCGACCGGCACCTGGACAACGTGCTGCTCGTGCGCGACAGCGGGCGCGCGCTGGCCGTGGACTGGGAGAGCGTGCTCGAGCGCGCGCTGCAGCTGCCCGTGCCCGAGCTGCTGCCCGCGCGCCTCACGCCGCAGCTGCTGGCGCTCGCCGGCGACCGCGACCGTCAGTCACTTCAGTCATAGTCAAGTCTTATTGTCGGTGTAAAGTTAGCGCTGTAGTAATGGAAGTATAGATTTTTGTAGAAAATTCACACTAAAGCAGAATGGAAGACTTAAGGACGGAGCTCTTGAATTTTATGTGACGCGTTAGCGCCGCCCCCGCGAAGTCGAGTATTTAAGATATCTCTGAGTCGTCAAAGAATGTCGGCGAAAATAAATAATTAAAATGGTAAAATACCCCCTGTGGACGTGTTGGAGCGCAGCGGAGTTGGGGTTACGTTATCGTGTGCAATCTGTCAGTTTAAATGTTATCAATCAAAACTAGTAAAATCTAAGTTGCAATTAAACAGTAGTAACTTCATTATTTACATAACCGTATGATGTATTGCAATGTTCTATCACGAACATTATTAATAATAATGTAAAATTCCATGAACAACATGGTGAATACTGTTGAAGATGTGTCAATACTGTTTAAAAATGTTTGTCTCGTTGGTCTAATTGAACATGTAAAGTTTTTACAAAATTATGAAAAACAGTTATTGAGAACTTTCTTAAAATACACAGTATAATCATTTGTAACACTTGAGTTTTTAATATTTTCTATAAAATACCTGTGGTCTCTAGCGGACCATTATATTCTTCCGTTTGTCTTCCGGTCCGGACAATTACCAAATGTAAATGAGAAGTGGCAGCCAACCGCGATCCCAAAGAAAGTAACTTTAAAAGCAATCAACTAATAATAGGCTAAGCAGTGTACTTGTTACATACATACACTCGGTTATCAAAGAAGATTTTTTTTAACATCGCTGAATTCATATTGCAGTGGTGCGCAGCCGCGTGGAGTGCGTGTTGGAGGCGGCACGCGCCGCGAATGCCACGCTGGTGGCGCTTGCCCGTGTGGCCTTTCTGTGGCATCCCGAGTACGACACTCAGCTGTTCCAGGACAAGGTCGGTGGTGGTTCGATATTCATTCCGAGACTAATAACTCGTGAAAGAAAAATTTATTGAAATAGAACTTTATCAGAATCTAAATTGAGTCGTAATGCATTTAACTGTAGTTGTCACAAGAATCAAATATATTTTTTTTGTATTTTTCGTTCGAACGTACTTTAAAATTAAATATTTTAACTTATTCCTACATTTCTATCGTATTGCCATATTTCTTAACATCATATCTACAAAATCATTAGAATTAATTTGTCTCAAAAGTCAATAAATCAATCACATATTTGCCATTGTAAAGAGTCAAAACACCATGTCATTTATTGGGGCATTCTCCTTTAATCTCATGATAGCTCACTTCATCACATAGCCGGTAAAACAGATGTGTTTTCATTTACAACTGCAAAACAGCTTACAACTCCAATTCGTAGTTAGTGGCGTTACCAATAGATGTTAATATAAAACATTTTATATATATATCAAATACATTTCAAATAGTTTACAGTTAAGATTAGAAAAATATTCACTAGTGCGATATCGAAAGGAAGTAGAAATTTATTTTATTTCTATATGTATACATGGCTCCGGTCGAGTTCGGACCACGGGCGCAATTGTGACTGCGGTCGCGCATTGTTCTAAGAGATTGGTCGACGCTGCTCGTGCAATAAATTTCGAGCACTTTCATTTTTGCAGATTCTTTGTTTATTTACGTAATTTAGATCTATACGATAAAATATTATTGTATGATGTACGGACAGCTGAGCCGCATGTGCAAGAAAATGAGCGGCGAGCTGACGTCGTGGGAGAGCACCCGCGCCGCGCTGCGGCAGGCCGCGGGCCCCCAGCGCCAGCGGTACGTCGCGCTGCTGGACGCCGCGCACGCGCCCTCGGCCGCCTCCGACCGCTCCGTCGAGCGCCAGGCAAGCTTACAAATTTTATTATCTTCGAAATCCGTCGATTCGGATAGACTTTTTATGCAGCAGCCGGGCCTCGGCTTGCCCATCGATGTCGAGGAGGCTAAATATTTTCCTTATCTTTTTTTTGCTAACGCAAAATTTTGCAATCGATTATTGGGGACATATTATTAAGATCATATCTAAATTAGAAAATTGTTATGGGTTATCAATGATATAAAAAATACAGAATAGTAAATCAAATTTTTAAGGGTTTTTTTCTTTTTTTTCCATATTTCTTTTAATATTCATGAATTTTCTCTTTTTTTTTCCTACTGCTATATATGGACATGCCACAATTTTTTTTTATTGTAATTGGATGTGGTAGTCATGCGACCACATCTTCCAAAACCCTTATTTTACTTTGGGAACAACCTTCCAAAACCTCAAACAGTTTATTGTAATTTCCAACAAGTTTACATTATGATAGCTATAAAGCTGTTTCAACCCAAAAGTGGCTAGGCGTACGATACACTCAATTGGATTTAGGGCTAAGAGAGGTGTGGAGTGAATAACACCTATTTGAACTACTACTGTGTTGAATCGTTCATATGTTAAAAACAAATAGTTAACTACTATTTTTATATGATGCACTACATTACCTTTTTAGCCCTTTTATAACTTAGAACAGTTAGACTGATCTTAATGCAAATAGGTACGAGTATATAGTAAGAACATGTGATTGCGCAAGTCACAAGCAAATTATCTTTGTTTGTGTCTATCTAAATGTTCTTTTTTAACTTGAGAGTGGTTTAATCTATTTATGATTAAGGATACCGTACGGTAACTATAAAAAAAATATATTAGTCATAAATAATTATTAGTGTTGCTTTGTTTCTATAGAGTCGTGTGCGTACGTGCGTGTGCATGAGTGGCGTTTGGGGAGTGTGGTGTTGTGGAAGTGTATGGGTATGCGGTGCGAAGATGTGCAGATGTGCATTGTCTCACTGAGCATGTTCGTGTGCGTAGGCGGCGGAGCTGCTGGAGCAGTGCACGAGCGCCGCGCTGCTGAGTGCCACGCGCGCGTCCTGGGAGCCTTGGCTCTAAGCGGCGGACGCGCATCGCGACTCGTACAATGTTTATCTTTAAAAATTACATATATATATATATATATATATATATATATATATATATATATATATATATATATATATATATATATATATAATGTTTTATTGGGACATATTGGTATGAACTATGTACTAGCGATTGTATTTTATTATGTTGATGTTCATACAATAAATATATTTGGTCATGCTATTGATTTTGTTTTCTTTATGGCGATCGTACACGTCTCTGAAACTTGTAAAGAAACTATAGAATTTAATTCAATTTTATTCGATATATTTTAAATTTATGTCTCTCTTAATCTGAAATTCATAGTTTTTTGAGGGTATTGTATCGGAATTTATACGTTATAACCTGGGTACCCACCGGGGCTTTGTAAAATTAACTTCATATAATATAAATGTTGACAAAAAATTCTCACAAAATTGAATACACAGAAACAAAAAATCCATGGGTGTCATAAGTAGAAAAGTTGTTCAGTTTTTAATTAATCTAAATAATCTGGGTAGTGGGGGAATCGGAAACTTCAGCCGGGCTCTTCGCGCTTATTTTGTTCTGTAGAGAAATACAAGCACTTTTTTCGTGCAGTGTGCTCTGCAGAACATACGGTTTAGAAAAAGGGGGGGGGGCACAATTGCTGCAACTTGCGGAGCGATTGTTCATGTAATCAGAAAAATTGCTTAGAAACCTTAAAAGGCCTTTAAAAGAACTGTGGAAATACGAGTCACTCGTTGATGTTTGCCGAAAAAAATTTTTTTTCCGCTTCTATTACATGTATGGTGTGCCCTCCTAGAAATATTTGTTTTTATTATTTAACGATCAACCTAAGTAGCGACTTATATAAGACATTTACCCTATGAATTGTACCAATATACGTCTCGTAGTTTTTGAATAAAATGCCTGTGATATATGGACCGATGGACGGACAGGACGAAACTGTAAGGGTTCCGTTTTTGCCATTTGGCTCGGAACCCTAAAACGAGCATGCCTTACAGTAGTTGTATAAAATCATATAACATCTGACATCTCACCTTGGTAATAAGCAACTTTAACATTATATCCTGAAAAACCTGTTTCTGGTATTATTTGAAATGATTTATCGTAACAAAGAATAATTCAATATAATGGATAGTTATGTAATTGACACAAGAAATAATGCATTCTTTTATTAAAGATAGTTATTTTTGTTCAAATTGGGACAGAGCGGAGACAATAGACTTATGATAATTAAAATATGAGACATATACTTGTGATTTCAAAGTATTTAAAAACCGTTGAAAAACTGCGTCAATAACACTACCACTGCTAGTTGTCAAAATATTTTGATCCGTGTTCATTTCGAGCTCGAGTTCGTTATTTAAGAAAGCTATGAGCGGTTCAGCTGGTGAATTGAACTTTACCTTAAAACCACCACTTTAAATAATGGAAAGATAATATAGTTTTTTCTTTAAACAGCGGAACCTCCTTCGATATATAGGAATATAAAATGTAGGAAATATACTGTTTTTTGTAATTATAATTTTGAAAAATTAACATTTAACATTAAGATATAATCAAATTATTAATTTTTTCTAGACTGTTCGGTCACGTGACCTTCCTCTACTTTTGCCTTTAGGTAGCGTGCCCGTCCGCATTTTTACCTAAGCAGAAGTAGAACAAATTCCTTCATCTTTTGCATCGATCGTCCTGTCATTAACCTCGATCTTGGCCTCAGTTTCGATATCGACCTCGATCACGTTATCGATTCTGACCCCGGTCTCGTTCTCGATTGTAATACCGCTCCCGGTTTGTATTCCTATTTTGCTGTGGGTCATAGGTTCAATTTGAGCATACCTTAGTAATGAAAACAAACTATGCTTCAGTTACATTAATCCGCAAACACGTTATCTTTTTAAACCTGTTTTTAGAATGGGCTTAGAGTGCAAGTACCAAATTAAACTTATGCGAATTATATAAGTTATTGTTATTCTTTATAACAAAAAAATTCTACAATCCATATGGATCACATATTCATTCTATTTCCATATTAAATCAGTTCGCCCTATTTCTTCTGTTATCGAAAAGTGTTCCTTCTAACATTGCCCCGTTGGAATTATAATATATAAATGAATGAAAAATAAGTGATTATTTATAATTATGTGCATATACTATATGATTGTCTTCGTTATCTGTAAATAAACAAAGTTATGGACTCTGTCATTCTGACCATTCGATATTGAACTCAATAGTGACGATTTTTTAACACGTTTTTATTAAGTTTACCTGTATGCATGAATGTATATATGTTTGTTTGTAGTAGAGTCCAAAGGAGTCGACTACAAACAAACATATAAACATTCAAGTTTTTAAGCTATTGTATAGCTTTTATCGCGGGCTTTGAGCGCGGTGACCGAATCAAGAAATTCCGTAACGAAAATAAAACCTTACACCCCCCACTCCGCCTACCATGTAGCTCGGCCGAGCGTTCGCTTAACGTGTATGTATATGGTACGACTGTACAAAGCTCGCACAGATCGAGACGAGCTGTTCCGGAATCGGACGAATACGTAAGCAGCTGTTTGTAAGAAAGTGTATAGGTGTATAGATATCTATCATATCTTTATAATGCCACACTTACCGCATGTGTCCCGTAAGTATACATGTAGGTATATATGTACAACAGTGAATAGCAGTTGCTGGTGAATAGCTATACGCGTAAAATTTGTGCATAAAGTGTTTTAAATATGAATAAACAAAGTGCATTTATTAATGAAGAAAGTGATGAAAAACTTGAATTAATATCAAAGAAAAAAAATACTGCATAAATAAATAAATAATTATAATTGCATAAGTTGATAAAAAATGCTATGCAATAGCTTTACCGCGGCAGTCCCCGAGTGCCACACGTTGATTCTTTTTTATTATTATTTCCAACGGCACAAGCTATTAAAAAAACATTGAATTATACTGTGTTTCTATGAACTCGAAATATATTTTAGTATTCTTTTTTTGTAGACCTATCAATCTGTTTTTAACACCATACATGTTATAGAAGCTGATAAAATTTTTTTCAGCAAACAATAACGAGTGGCATTATTTTATCAGTTCCTTTAAAAATACTTTAAGGTTTCTAATCAATTTTTCCCATTATGTGAATAATTTTGGAAATAATCGCTCCAAAAGTTACAAAAATTGTATCCTCCCCTCTATTCTCTAAACCCAAAAAATATAAAAAAAATAATAAAGGTAACGCATAATAAATACTTTCCACAAAAAATATTTTTAACGTGGTTTACTGTTTTTGAGTGATTGCTGAAAAATGGTACTTATTTTTTTCGACGAGTGTTAGAAAAACACATAAGCACCTAAATTTACAATTACGCCAGAACCCGTTCATTAGTACCTATATTTTTTATGCTTTATTTGAATATTCCTAGACCTCATTGAATGTGATTTTTACTCAACTTTAGTGAAAATATTTCGTGGACCTTTATAATAGAAACAGCAAGATAGAGGTACCTGGCTTAGTTGTATTTGAAATGTTTCAAGGCTTGATAATTCGTGATTAATAGACAATAAATACAGTTAAGTTTCAAGAAAATAAGTTAACATAAGATGTGTTCAGTTTCACTGCTATCGTTCATTGCTATGGCTCGAAACTGAATGTAGAACATTAGAATAAAATTTCGCTAAACTAAAAATAACTAAAATGTGCAAAAAATCATATTGCAAGTAAAAAAACCTATATTTTTTTTTTGTTTCATTTACAAACTATTTTTTATTTATACGGCATTCGTTTTAATGTTACTAGCATATTTCTCAAAATACACTCTAAAAAATGAAAACTAACTAAGAAAGATTTTCTCTTAGTTGGCGTTAAATTAATTAAAACAGCTGTGAAATTATATATATCAACGAAAACTGATTCGTTATAACAACTAGTTCATTTGTGATTGAACGAATAATATGGGTACTACATATAAGAATTCTAACAAGTGTATACATTGTTGCTATCATCACTTGCTTTCTGGCATAATTTGATCAGTTTTATTTAGTTCACTTATACACATATTGTAAATCAATTCAGAATATATTCTTAGTTTTAATTCTTTTCATTGTTAAATTGATAAAGTTATATTGGATTTACCTCATACCTGTTAATTACATCAACTACACTAATACTTATCATTTTTAAAACTATAACGATAGAATGATCACCTTTAATATTATTGGATTAACTATAAGTTAAACGTTAAATGTTACTGACAGTAATTGTTCAAAACGATTTTCATATTAGTTGAGATGGAGTGCGGGGGCAGGAGGCGAAGCCGACTGAACAAATATAGCGCATATCGTCAGTCAATAGTAGCATGAATAGTTGTTTGCGTGCCGCTCGAGTCAAAATCGGTTTATTGCGTTAATGACTTCTTTCTTTATTATTTAGTACCTATTTATGTTACTTGCAAAAAGTCAGAAGTAGTTGCATCAGTGAATGAGACGGTCGTGGTATTGTTGGTTGGTATTGATATTGAAAACCAAGTGTACATGTACCAAAAGAACCAAAGAACGAACCAAACACAGCACAGAAGGTTGTTAGTTTCTACAAATCATTAATATCGCCGATATCTTGTAACATAAATACTTTAAAAATAGCAAAAAATATGTAACGTTGCACTGTACTGTTTAAAAATTAATTTAATAAAATTAAAGTATTTTCTTACAATTTATTTTTGTTTTATTTTATCTAAAATTTGTTACATATGTCAATTACAACAAATAATTACATTTTTAGGATTCAATTTTGACACGAAATTAGATTTTAATTGTGATATGTTCTATGAATTATTTATAAGCTGTAATAATTTAAACATAAATAGGTTTTATTTCACGTTTCTTCTCATAATAAATATAATGATCTAATATGATCGAATGATATGTCATGCTGGCACTAATTTTCAAAGTGATTATAGTATCTTAGGCCTGTATTGATAAATCGTACTCAACTCTGAGACCGCGTTTGAGTTACTACTAGAGGTGCTGTCCTAATTTATATGTCATACTTCAGTCCACTTTTAAATATGGAATGTATCAATTATCAATCATGCGTTACAGGTGATTAAGAGTGAACTTTCGGACAACCCGTGATATGCGAACTCATGGGCATTCAAAGTTGAGTGCGATTTATTAATACGGACCTTCTTTAATAAAACAAAATGTTTTTTAGGACCTCTTCCACCTACTTAAACTGACTTAACAAAAAGTCACTTAAAATTAGTTTTACGTTCCACGTCCTACTTGTAATGGTTTTTCAGTCATAACAACTGTTAAAGGGAGAACGTGGAGCGTAAAGCCGTTTTTAAAAGGACTTTTAAGTGATAAAGTGACTTTTAAGTGAAGTGTTAAACGTCAGTTTAAAATGTGATGGTGGGAAAATCGCCTTTATTGGATTTAAACAAGAATAACTTAGTTGTCGTTATAAGGCTACCAATTAGTATTAAACAAGTTTTGTAGTTGATATTTGTAGTTGTAGTTGATTGTAGTAAATAAATTTGATTTTAATAAACATTTACAGTTGACTGGTCCATTGAATAATGATAATCAATCATAATCATTATTCAATGATAATGATTGCTAACATTACATGATTTACGCATTAATTTTGATAAAATCATGTAATGTTAGCGAGTGTATTGTGTTAGCCATTTAGAACGATCAAACTTAAAAAATGTAGGTTCTTTCCACCAAAGGCTTAGCGTCTATACATCTGCAACTCATATGTGATGGAATTCATTTAGTTGGAATATAGTTAACAGTGAAATTAGGATTTCGTTTCATTTATTTCCTTGTTGATTACTCTTGACTTGTGAATGCATTGACAGCAGAAATAAAACTAAACTTCTTCGCACCCGCACTTCGCTATTTACACTCGCCAATAGGCCGACCAGAAAGTACCTGAAATACAAATAAATCAATAACTTATTAAAACAAATAGTCGTAAGCATGTCATGTCTGACATAAACTACAAATGTTTCGTATTTGCAAATCGCATCAAATGCTGCACATGCAGAGATCCTCGCCATATGCGTTCCGGAGTCATTGATGATCAAAGAACAGAAGGTTTTTTATTATGTCTAGAAAACAGGTCGTCGCACCTATACTAAACAAACACATTAAATAAGAAAGTATAATGTTCGGTCGATGGTTTTACAGTGATGAAAATCGGCAAGAGTGTTCGAAAGACATTGCAATGATCCTAATTTCATGGAATGAAAAAAGTTTGTCTATGATAACTCTAAGACGTTCCTTGCGATCCGTTTATGACCTTTTACAATATTTTCGTATTTGCAAATCCCGTCAAATGCTGCACATGCAGAGATCCTCGCCATACGCGTTCCGGAGTCATTGAAGTTCAAAGAACCGAAGGTTTTTTATTATGTCTAGAAAAGAGTTCTTCGCATCTATACTAACAAACACATTAAATAAGAAAGTATAATGTTCGGTCGATAGTTTAAAAGTGATGAAAATCGGCAAGAGCGTTCAAAAGACATTGCGATGAAACTAATTTCATGGAAAGAAAAATGTTTGTCTAGGATAACTCTAAGACGTTCCTTGCGATCCGTTTATGATCTACTACAAATTTTTCGTATTTGCAAATAGCGTCAAATGCTGCGCATGCAGAAATCCTCGCCATACGCGTTCCGGAGTCATTGAAGTTCAAAGAAAAGAAGGTTTTTTATTATGTCTAGAAAAGAGTTCGCCGCATCTATACTAACAAACACTTTAAATAAGAAAGTATTTTTCGGTTCGGTCGATGGTTTAACAGTGATAAAAATCGGCAAGAGTGTTCGAAAGACATTGCGATGAAACTAATTTCATGGAATGAAAAAAGTTTGTCTAGGATAACTCTAAGACGTTCCTTGCGATGCGTTTATGATCTACAAAATTTTCGTATTTGCAAATCGCGTCAAATGCTGCACATGCAGACATCCTCCACCTACTCGTTCCGGAGTCATTGAAGTTCAAAAAAAAGAAGGTTTTTTATTATGTCTAGAAAAGAGTTCGTTGCATCTATACTAACAAACACTTTAAATAAGATAGTGTTCGGTCGATGGTTTAACAGTGATAAAAATTGGCAAAAGTGTTCGAAAGACATTGCGATTAAACTAATTTCATTAAATTAAAAAGTTTGTCTAGGACAACTCTAAGACTTTCATTGCGATCCGTTTATGATCTTCTACAAATTTTTAGTATTTGCAAATCGCGTCAAATGCTGCACATGCAGAGATCCTAGCCCTACGCGTTCCGGAGTCATTGAAGTTCAAAGAAAAGAAGGTTTTTTATTATGTCTAGAAAAGGGTTCGTCGCATCTATACTAACAAACACATTAAATAAGAAAGTATAATGTTCGGTCGATGGTTTTACAGTGATAAAAATCGGCAAGAGTGTTCGAAAGACATTGCGATGGAACTAATTTCATGGAATGAAAAAAGTTTGTCTAGGATAACTCTAAGACGTTCCTTGCGATCCGTTTGTGATCTACAAATTTTTCGTATTTGCAAATCGCGTCAAATGCTGCACATGCAGAAATCCTCGCCATACGCGTTCCGAAGTCATTGAAGTTCAAAGAAAGAAGGTTTTATTATGTCTAGAAAAGAGTTCGTCGCATCTATACTAACAAACACATTAAACAAGAAAGTATTTTGGTTCGGTCGATGGTTTAACAGTGATAAAATCGGCAAGAGGTTCGAAAGACATTGCGATGAAACTAATTTCATGGAATGAAAAAGTTTGTCTAGGATAACTCTAAGACGTTCCTTGCGATGCGTTTATGATCTACAAAATTTTCGTATTTGCAAATCGCGTCAAATGCTGCACATGCAGACATTCTCCACCTACGTTCCGGAGTCATTGAAGTTCAAAAAAGAAGGTTTTTATTATGTCTAGAAAAGAGTTCGTTGCATCTATACTAACAAACACTTTAAATAAGATAGTGTTCGGTCGATGGTTTTACAGTGATAAAATCGGCAAAGCGTTCGAAAGACATTGCGATTAAACTAATTTCATTAAATGAAAAAAGTTTGTCTAGGATAACTCTAAGACTTTCATTGCGATCCGTTTATGATCTTCTACAAATTTTAGTATTTGCAAATCGCGTCAAATGCTGCATGCAGAGATCCTAGCCCTACGCGTTCCGGAGTCATTGAAGTTCAAAGAAAGAAGGTTTTATTATGTCTAGAAAAGAGTTCGTCGCATCTATACTAACAAACACATTAAATAAGAAAGTATAATGTTCGGTCGATGGTTTTACAGTGATAAAATCGGCAAGCGTTCGAAAGACATTGCGATGAAACTAATTTCATGGAATGAAAAAGTTTGTCTAGGATAACTCTAAGACGTTCCTTGCGATCCGTTTATGATCTACAAATTTTTCGTATTTGCAAATCGCGTCAAATGCTGCACATGCAGAGATCCTCCACCTACCGTTCCGGAGTCATTGAAGTTCAAAAAAGAAGGTTTTTATTATGTCTAGAAAGGTTCGTCGCATCTATACTAACAAACACATTAAATAAGAAAGTATAATGTTCGGTCGATGGTTTAAAAGTGATGAAAATCAGCAAGAGTGTTCGAAAGACATTGCGATGAAACTAATTTCATGGAACGAAAAAGTTTGTCTAGGATAACTCTAAGACGTTCCTTGCGATCCGTTTATGATCTACAAATTTTTCGTATTTGCAAATCGCGTCAAATGCTGCACATGCAGACATCCTCCACCTACTCGTTCCGGAGTCATTGAAGTTCAAAAAAAAAGAAGGTTTTTTATTATGTCTAGAAAAGAGTTCGTCGCATCTATACTAACAAACACATTAAATAAGAAAGTATAATGTTTGGTCGATGGTTTAAAAGTGATGAAAATCAGCAAGAGTGTTCGAAAGACATTGCGATGAAACTAATTTCATGGAACGAAAAAGTTTGTCTAGGATAACTCTAAGACGTTCCTTGCGATCCGTTTATGATCTACAAATTTTTCGTATTTGCAAATCGCGTCAAATGCTGCACATGCAGAAATCCTCGCCATACGCGTTCCGAAGTCATTGAAGTTCAAAGAAAAGAAGGTTTTTTATTATGTCTAGAAAAGAGTTCGCCGCATCTATACTAACAAACACTTTAAACAAGAAAGTATTTTTCGGTTCGGTCGATGGTTTAACAGTGATAAAAATCGGCAAGAGTGTTCGAAAGACATTGCGATGAAACTAATTTCATGGAATGAAAAAGTTTGTCTAGGATAACTCTAAGACGTTCCTTGCGATGCGTTTATGATCTACTAAAATTTTCGTATTTGCAAATCGCGTCAAATGCTGCACATGCAGACATTCTCCACCTACTCGTTCCGGTCATTGAAGTTCAAAAAGAAGGTTTTATTATGTCTAGAAAGAGTTCGTTGCATCTATACTAACAAACACTTTAAATAAGATAGTGTTCGGTCGATGGTTTTACAGTGATAAAATCGGCAAAAGTGTTCGAAAGACATTGCGATGAAACTAATTTCATGGAATGAAAAAGTTTGTCTAGGATAACTCTAAGACTTTCATTGCGATCCGTTTATGATCTTCTACAAATTTTTAGTATTTGCAAATCGCGTCAAATGCTGCACATGCAGAGATCCTAGCCCTACGCGTTCCGGAGTCATTGAAGTTCAAAGAAAAGAAGGTTTTTTATTATGTCTAGAAAAGAGTTCGTCGCATCTATACTAACAAACACATTAAATAAGAAAGTATAATGTTCGGTCGATAGTTTTACAGTGATAAAAATCGGCAAGTGTTCGAAAGACATTGCGATGGAACTAATTTCATGGAATGAAAAAAGTTTGTCTAGGATAACTCTAAGACGTTCCTTGCGATCCGTTTATGATCTACAAATTTTTCGTATTTTGCAAATCGCGTCAAATGCTGCACATGCAGACATCCTCCACCTACTCGTTCCGGAGTCATTGAAGTTCAAAAAAAAGAAGGTTTTTTATTATGTCTAGAAAAGGGTTCGTCGCATCTATACTAACAAACACATTAAATAAGAAAGTATAATGTTCGGTCGATGGTTTTACAGTGATGAAAATCAGCAAGAGTGTTCGAAAGACATTGCGATGAAACTAATTTCATGGAACGAAAAAGTTTGTCTAGGATAACTCTAAGACGTTCCTTGCGATCCGTTTATGATCTACAAATTTTTAGTATTTGCAAATCGCGTCAAATGCTGCACATGCAGAGATCCTAGCCCTACGCGTTCCGGAGTCATTGAAGTTCAAAGAAAAGAAGGTTTTTTATTATGTCTAGAAAAGGGTTCGTCGCATCTATACTAACAAACACATTAAATAAGAAAGTATAATGTTCGGTCGATGGTTTTACAGTGATGAAAATCGGCAAGAGTGTTCGAAAGACATTGTGATGGAACTAATTTCATGGAATGAAAAAAGTTTGTCTAGGATAACTCTAAGACGTTCCTCGCGATCTGTTTATGATCTACAAATTTTTCGTATTTGCAAATCGCGTCAAATGCAGCACATGCAAACATTTTCGACCCCCGCGTTCCGGAATCATTGAAGTTCAAACAAAGGAAGGTTTTTTATTGTCTAGAAAACAGTTCGTAGCATCTATACTAACAAACACATTAAGTAAGAAAGTATAGTGTTCGGTCGATGGTTTAAAAGTGATAAAAATCGGCAAGAGCTTTCGAAAGACATTGCGAAGAAACTAATTTCATGGAATGAAAAAAGATTGTCTAGGATAACTCTAAGACGTTCCTTGCGATCTGTTTATGATCTTCTACAAAATTTTCGTATTTGCAAATCGCGTCAAATGCTGCACATGCAGTGATACCTCACCTACTCGTTCCGGAGTCATTGAATTTCAAAGAAAAGAAGGTTTTTTTATTATGTCTAGAAAAGAGTTCGTTGCATCTATACTAACAAACACTTGTATTTTTCGGTTCGGTCGATGGTTTAACAGTGATAAAAATCAGCAAGAGTGTTCGAAAGACATTGCGATGAAACTAATTTCATGGAATGAAAAAAGTTTGTCTAGGATAACTCTAAGACGTTCCTTGCGATCCGTTTATGATCTTCTACAAATTTTTCGTATTCGCAAATCCCGTCAAATGCTGCACATGCAGAGATCCTCGCCATACGCGTTCCGGAGTCATTGAAGTTCAAAGAAAAGAAGGTTTCTTATTATGCCTAGAAAAGAGTTCGTCGCATCTATACTAACAAACACATTAAATAAGAAAGTATAATGTTCGGTCAATGGTTTTACAGTGATAAAAATCGGCAAGAGTGTTCGAAAGACATTGCAATGGAACTAATTTCATGGAATGAAAAAAGATTGTCTAGGATAACTCTAAGACGTTCCTCGCGATCTGTTTATGATCTACAAATTTTTCGTATTTGCAAATCGCGTCAAATGCAGCACATGCAAACATTTTCGACCCCCGCGTTCCGGAATCACTGAAGTTCAAACAAAGGAAGGTTTTTTATTATGTCTAGAAAACAGTTCGTCGCATCTATACTAACAAACACATTAAATAAGAAAGTATAATGTTCGGTCAATGGTTTTACAGTGATAAAAATCGGCAAGAGTGTTCGAAAAACATTGCAATGGAACTAATTTCATGGAATGAAAAATGTTTGTCTAGGATAACTCTAAGACGTTCCTTGCGATCTGTTTATGATCTACAAATTTTTCGTATTTGCAAATCGCGTCCAATGCTGCACATTCAGAGATCCCCACCATACGCGTTCCGGAGTCATTAAAGTTCAAAAAAAGAAGGATTTCATTATGTCTAGAAAACAGTTCGTCGCATCTATACTAACAAACACATTAAAAAAGAAAGTTCAATGTTCGGTCGATGGTTTTACAGTGATAAAAATCGGCAAGAGTGTTCGAAAGACGTTGTGATGAAACTAATTTCATGGAATGAAAAAGTTTGTCTAGGATAACTCTAACACGTTCCTCGCGATCTGTTTATGATCTACAAATTTTTCGTATTCGCAAATCGCGTCGAATGCTGCACATGAAGAGATCCTCGCCATACACGTTCTGGAGTCATTAAAGTTCAAAAAAAGAAGGATTTCATTATGTCTAGAAAACAGTTCGTCGCATCTATACTAACAAACACATTAAAAAGAAAGTTCAATGTTCGGTTGATGGTTTTACAGTGATGAAAATCGGCAAGAGCAGTCGAAAGACATTGCGATGAAACTAATTTCATGGAATGAAAAAGTTTGTCTAGGATAACTCTAAGACGTTCCTTGCGACCCGTTTATGATCTTCTACAAATTTTTCGTATTCACAAATCGCGTCAAATGCTGCACATGCAGAGATCCTCGCCCTACGCGATCCGGAGTCATTGAAATTCAAATAAAGAAGGTTTTTTATTATGACTATAAAAGAGTTCGTCCAATCTATACTTTAAAACACATTAAATAAGGAAGTATAATGTTCGGTCTCTGGTTTTCCAGTTATAAAATCAGCAAGAGCGTCCGAAAGACATTGCGATGTAACTAATTTCATGGAATGAAATAGGTTTGTCTAGAATAACTCTAAGACGTTCCTTGCTATCCGTTTATGATCTTCTACAAATTTTTCGTATTTGCAAATCAATTTACAATCTATTAATAATATACATATTTTAATTTTTATAAATATATATATATAATTAATTAATAATGGTTTAGACAATTTGGGTATAAATTCAATTTTAAATCATTTAATTAGTATCTATTTAATTTAGCTAAAACCTAGGTTATCGGCCGCTTGTTCCCAGGATCCCGGATCAAACCCCGAAAATTTAACAAAATTCTGTTCGATTCAAGTTGTTCGGTGATTCCCGCAACCTCTCGGCCTTCTTCGGCGACCGTATGCGTCGCCATCGCTGCACTAACGTCACTCAAAGTCGGTGTAGGCGGCAAATTCAAACGCTGGCTTCCTTGCCAGCGATGCAAAGTCTCGCCCTCTTCGATGTCGGAGACACCCCGCAAATGAATGCAGGGGCTCCGGGGATGATTGTGGCATGAACCCGTATTGCTTAGGACTGAGTGAAGGAAGCATGTGCCATTGGATTCGGCCTATCATTAATTTTTCCACTATCTTTCCGGGATCGGTAGTAGACCTATCGGCCTGTAGGATTTAGGGAGGGTGTAATCCTCTTTCCAGGTTTCGGTATTATGACGACATGTGGTCTTCCAGTGCGTGGGGAAGTAAGCCAGGCATTTATTGGCTATCGCTAGAAATACTTCCATCTCGCTTTCTATCGCCGCTATGCAGATATCTGCCGTCAGGCCGTCTGGTCCCGGAGCCTTTTCGGATTTAACTCTTCAGGACTGCCTTCAGTTCCACCAATGTGAACGGTGGATCATCTTCCGACAGTCTTAGGCCTTCTACAGGTTTGTCTTCTATCCTTTTCTAGTTCGATGTGGAATGGCATATCCGTCGATACAGAGTCGTCGGGGTAAAATGTGTTCGCGAGAAGTTTTGCTGATTCGTGGGCTCAGTGTTTTGCCCTCAGAGTTTTCAGCAATGTGTCTGGCAGTCTACCTTTTTATTCCTTATTACTCTGTATACTTTGTCCCACATGCTTTCTTTGTCCTGGTTGTGCAGTACTCTTTCCAGCTTTCTGTCTGTGCTATTTCGGCTTTCTGAGTGTATATCGTCTTGGCCGTAAGGTAATCTTCGATTACGGCCTTTTTTCTCGGGGCTGCGTTGCGGATTCTCCTCTTTTGCGCAAGACGTCTTTTTAGAGCGCTTAGTTCCGCTGTCCACCAGATTCGCTTTTGTTTTCCTCTGTCCCATCTTCAGAAATATTTCTTCACAGACTTCCTGGATAGCAGCTATGTATTCTCTGCTGTTCGCTTCCAAATCCTCAGGTCTCTTCGTTCGTTCGACCTTTTCGGCAATCCCGTACTTCTGAAGAGTATTTCTGAGCTGTAGACAGAATTCAGTCCAGTCTGCTTTGTTCGTGTTGTATCTGCGCGTGGTTATCGGCTCCATGGGTTTTATGGGCCCGCTTAGACGCAGGTTGAACACGATCGCGTTGTGGTCCGATGTTGTTGCCGTTCTGTCCACTTCCACTCTCGACTCTACCTATTAGTGAACTGCATGCGGTCACGTCTACTATACTACTGCAGATTCTATCGCCCCTATAGGTCTCGAAGGTGGGAGTGCTTCCTGTGTTGAGGATGTGGAAGCCCATTTCGTCCAAGAAATCTCTGTAAGCTTGGCCTCCTGTCTCTCTCTGGCTTCCCCACCAGTGGCTCCACGCATTTATGTCGCCAGCTATGATCAGATTTTCTGTTCCCAGATTTTGCAAGCCTTTTTCGTTCTGATGATATATGGCTCGATGTCCCTGTCTCTTCGAAGTAGATCGAGATGATACCCAGCTTCATTCTGCCTATTTTTAATAGGACGGCCGATTCGGTTTCAGTGACTAGTTGTGGGTCATGTAAAACCTCTACTTTGTCTCCGAAAACAATTATCGCCGCTTTCACTGGCTTCTGGCGGCCGACAGTGCACTGTATTACTTTGGTGCCGGGATTTTGTTTTAGGATGCCTTGGTTTCCTACATAGGGTTCCCTGAACCAAGGCTATCGATATCCCTTTCTCTGTCGCCAGCTGGAGTAACTCTGCAGTCGCTACTTTGGATCTCTGGAGATTCGCTTGAATCATCAGAATCGTTTTGTGTCCACTTCTGTGGGAGCGTCGCCGGTTTCCATGTCGTTGCCTTAGCAATAGGCAATGCGCGATCGGGCTATTTCATCCCATTTCTGCCTCACCTTGCATTTGTTGCTAAAGGCCCTGGTTGGCCTCAGTTTTGATCCCGTTCTCCCAGCAGTTCTTGCATTTCGGTTCCTCATTTTGTTTTCTACGCGGGCATTTTTCCCATTCATGAGTTTTGTCCGCGCAGTAACTACATGTCGCAGTTTTTCCCTGCAAACAGCTTTCGTGTGCCCAAACCTAGGCATTTAGCACACTGGACCAGAGGGATTGGTCGTATACTGCGACTTTTGAGGTCGATATACAATTTTCCTGCTTCTAGGAATCTTTGTGGACACTTGGGCTTAGTTCTAGTACTGTGGCACTGTAGTTGGTTGCGTGCCCTCTTCCTATATCTGACCCGTATCGTCACTTCTTAAGTTAATGTCTTTAACCAAGTGCTTGTTTTGAGCCAGAACGTTTTCAACAATGTCCGCGTCCTTGTGGTAGGCCATTACCCCTTCATGATGAGCAGGGTTCGCCGCTTTGGCCGCTTCCACTTTTATTTCTTTACGGGACCTCATTTTGTTCTGGATGGCCTCCATGTCCCTTTCGTGCTGCATTTCAGTATCACCTTTTGTTCCTGGTTTTCGGACCCTTTCCACTTTCGCACCTGATTTCTTTGTGTCGATAGCCTCTAATTATTTGAAGGACGTGTTCTCCCGTATGGGTTTTGTCCTTTGAGGAGACTATCAACGTGATCTGGTCGGTTGGTGATTTCGCAGCCGCTTCTGCGTATGAGGTTTGGGATTTGCGAGCTTTTATGAGCTTCCGCCAGTTCTCTTCGAGATTCCTTCCCGGCGTTGGCGGTGTCTGGCTCTTTATCCCTCATTGTCTTCATTGCTGATGACATTGCCTCCATTTTTCTTGCAGCGGCTGCAATTGCTCATGCAGATCGATTTGCACGACTGGATCCCTGGCACTGTTAAGACGTTCGCTGACATTTTCGACTGCCGATTGAACGGCTTTTAGTTGTTCTTGTACCTTTTCGTTCGCGGACAGTTGTTTCGGAGGTTTTTATTTCGTGGAGAGTTTTGTTCGACGTTTCAAGCGTTCTACTAGTTTCATTCTTTAGAGCCCCCATTTGGTTCTGGTTCCTCCAATTGTGCCGAAAGCGTCTTTATGTCTGTTTCCATTTTCTTAGTGGACGGTGCGACGCTCTTCACCTTCGTTTTGATTTCTCCATCTTTATTTCCTTAGGGAGGTTTCTATTCTAGTAGTCGCTTCTTCACGTCTTTGTTTGTCTCCTTGCTTTCCCTCTGTTTCATAACCCAGCCAGTCCCTTTTATTGATTTTGTTTCGTCCAGACTTTTCGGACGTCTTCGCGCCTGGCTGAGTTCTTCTGTCAGCGTTTTAACGACGTTTGTCAATCTTTGTTGTGGGTTCTTTCTATTCGCACCAGTTCTTGTGCGTGTTTGGTGTTCGGCCTCTAGATTGTATTTATGTCTAGAACGGGAGTCCGAAAGAGCGAGCACGATCTCGTAGAGGATTGCAGGCACCCGCTGCGATGCTTTTGCACCTCGCTTCATATTGCCTGCACTCTAGGGCTCTTTGCCTTCAGAAGCAGTTCGTTCGTTTCCCTAGTCGCCAGGTCCATCTCCGCCCCCTTTCGTTCTCGGTAACATGCTCAACCTTCTCTTCTATTTTATTTTCAGAGAGGGCTGAGATGGTGGGGGAGGGAATCGAACCTTCTTCTATTTCTTGTGGTGACGAGGGGCAGCTTGCTTGCTCCCATTCTGTGACTTTTTGTGTTGCGCACCGTCTGAGTTCGACCTGCGTACTAATTTGCGGGTTGGGATCGCTTTTACGCTTCCCGCTTCACTCAAGTCGGTTTGCACTCTCAATGGCGTTTCACCATCCCTCGACTGTAAAGTTCTCAGCCGGGGTTTTGTGCCTCTTGATGTGAGATGCTGCAACTTCTTCATGCGGCTTTGACTCTTTGTCGACATTTTTATTTATTTTATTTTATTTAAGTATTTATTTAATAAATTTGTGTAATGGTGGTTACCTTTACTGTAACAGCAAGCAGATTTGTTAGTTGCAACTATTGCGTTTCGTATCTATTATTGTTATTAGGTGTTAGTGTTGATCCAAATTTTTAGGCAATGGTTATTATATTGTTAGTCCGATTTTGTTATACTTTGTAAACACGTACATCGTGCCTAATGACGCACGTTCTGACCGAATTCCGAGAGGTCGCCTTATTAAGGAATGCGGTCGCCGTCCCCAATGACGCAGATTTGCAACTTTCAGTGCACGTGTACTGGCTCGGTCGTGGCCGCGATATGTGGTGCTTTGTCAGCGGGAAATTATTTTCACCTTTTAGGACCCTATTCTGATTTGTAGGACTTTAGGTGTTTTCGAAAAAACTTCTTTTTGACAAAGAGCACTATTTTTGGAATATAATCCGTTCAGTCCACTTATCGTGCTTGTGCACTTTATGATCTGCGAGGAAATTCTTTCAGGTCGCACCTATTTTCAGCGTGTTTTTGTATTTTTATGTCTCGGTTTTTTCGTTTTTCGCGCGTTTTGGTGATATGTATATCGGTTTCTATTTTCAAATTAAGCCCTGTTTACATTTAACTTCTGACTCAGCCAATCTTTGGTGACAAATGTCTACTAGGTCACCGTGTGATATATGTCACTTAAGTTAAGAATAGGGGTCTTCTTTATGAGATGAGAAATTTTTGTTTTTCTTTCCGGGAAATATTTAGTTTCCTGAGTTCTTCCTGCTATGTTGTTCCTGAGGGATATGTGGCAGCCTGTGGTGTGCACTTTATTGTGTACTAAGCACGACACTTTACCGATATCCGGAACGGTTTTTCACTTTGGGCACTTTCGAAAACTTTATTTTAATTTCCAGGATAGCGTCGGGTTCTCACCAGTTGACACCGATATTCGATCACTAAGACACTTGCACACTTTACACTGTTGTCGGACAGTTTATTTGCGGGAAATTGTATTTACATAGCTTATCCGCGGAGAGCGATACGAACGCGTGTTGTTTGGTTGGCTCCCTGAGAGGTAACCGGGTTAGGTTAGGTTAGGTTAGGTTAGGTTAGGTTAGGTTAGGTTAGGTTAGGTTAGGTTAGGTT